>CM031951.1:5023679-5038679 GCA_018749465.1 Paracanthobrama guichenoti | reverse complement strand
TTAAGTTCAATTCAAGTTAATTTGCACGTGTTTTCTACAATGCATATTGTTTCAAAGCAGCTTTACAGAAAAAGTGCAATGTTACAATTTAGGAAGTAGATTTACTGTATACACTGCCAAAAATGATCCTCAGTGTTTCTGTCTGTTCTCCAGTAAAAATATCGAAACGTTCTTAAATCAGGATACATTTACTGGAGAAGCAATGACTGAAGATATTAAGTCTTGTTTTATGAAAAATGAATCAAAATGAAGTGAGTTTGTGCTTAAAACAAGAACAAATATCTGCCAATGGAGTCCGAGAAATAAACTTGATTCAAAGATGATTTTCTTGCCATTGGCAGATATTTGTATATATTTTGATAATTTTTCAGTAAATATTTTAATATTTTCAGTCATTTTCTCCAATGTATGTATCTTGCATTAAGAATGTTTAGATATTAAAATATTCAAGATTCAAGATGTTCTGCTCACCATCGTCACCTGAAGATGCCTTTAAACAATGAGAGGCGTTTGCTGAAATAATAATGAGCAACATCAAACGGGTTCCTCTGACGAGAAGCTTCCCGTTTGGTATTCTCTCACACACACACACACACACACGCACACGCTGAATGAGGGTTTTCACACGGGCAGGTTAATTACAGTCGTAATCAAGCATGCAGTAACTGAGCATCAGCGCATGACTAATGGAGTTCAGACTGTGGACGATGATCTGTCTTTCTGTGGCTCCTCCACTCATGCGTGCAGATCCCTTTCCTTCAGCAGCCGCTACACCTGCAGTGAGGATGTGTGGTCAAACGTTTGGAATAATTAGCAGTTTTTATGTTCTGCTCACCATGATGGCATTTATTTGATCGATATTTTTTTTTGTGCTATTTTTGCGCTTTAAAATATAATTTCTCTCTGTGTGAATATATAGTAAAGTGTGATTTATTCCTGAGTTTATCATCATTACTCCAGTCTTCAGTGTCACATGATCCTTCACTGATCATTCTCAGATGAGGATCTGATGCTTGATTATTATTGGTGCTCAGTTATTAATAATATTCTCAAAACAATAGCACAAAAGCGTTTTGCGCTGCTGATAGTCGTTCAGGTCTCGTTCTTTTCAGTGTGTTCTCTCTTTGATAAAGTGCTTCGCTCCAGCACGTGTTCCTCATCTTTCAGCATGTGCAGATGTATTTAAGTTGCTTCTCTGTCTGTGGATTATATGTGGGATTATATGTGAGCGTCAGACTCATCACATCCTCCACCCGCTGCTGAGTTATGGATATTAGCTCAGTTTCCATCACTGCTATGGGAGCCCATTTCTGCCACATGAGAAAAAAATGCTTTAGTAAGACTTAAGACAAAATGTCTGACTGTGAGATTAAATGTATGATTTATTACATTTATGAGATTGACTAATTTTAAACATTTTGTTAGTTTCAACTTTTAAGTCATAATCTCGGTTAAAAATTGTATTTGTCAATTTTGTTTTTTATATCATAATTTTTATATTTAAGTAATTTTAACTTTGTCATACTATTGACTTAAGTAAATTTAATAATTTAGAATTTTGTCATAATTTTCCTTAAGTTATTCAGTTTATATAATTTTGACTTTTAATGTCATCATTGTTACTTTTTTGGTCTTTTGGTCTGTAATTTTTGGTCAATTTTTACTTAACTTTTGAAAGT
Source organism: Paracanthobrama guichenoti (assembly GCA_018749465.1). Taxonomy (NCBI): domain Eukaryota; kingdom Metazoa; phylum Chordata; class Actinopteri; order Cypriniformes; family Gobionidae; genus Paracanthobrama; species Paracanthobrama guichenoti. Next base: position 5,037,000 of record CM031951.1, on the reverse strand, counting down.
CAACTTTTTAAGTGATAATTTTGACATTTTAAGTAAGACTTTTTCATAATTGTGACTTTATTTTTTTTTTTTTTTTTCAATTTTGACATTTATATTTAATAATTATTTAATAATATATTTAATAATTTAGAATTTGTCAAATTTGGACTTAAGTAAGTTTGATCTTTTATGGCATCATTTTTAGTATGTCAATTTCAACTTTTTGTAATTTTGACGTCATAAATATGAATTAAGCAATATTTACTTTTTGTCATAATTTTCGTTTTTAATTTCAGCTTTTTATGCCAATTTAGTTTTTATGTCATAATTTTGACTGTTTAAAGTCATCATATGAGATTAAGTAATAATTGGGACTTTTTATGTCATAATTTTGATGTATTTTGACTTGTCAATTTTATCTTTTAAGACAACTTAATATTTAGAATATTTGAATATTTTCCTTAAGTAATTCAGTTTTTATATCATAATTTAGATTTAAGTAATTTTAACTTTTTGTCATAATATTGACTTTTTGTAAACTTAATAATTTTGAATATTTGTCATGTTTTCCTTTTATGTCATAATTTTGACTTTTAATGTCATCATTGTTACTTTTTGGTTTCGGCTTAGTGTCAATTTTAACTTTGTAACTTTTGTAAGTCAACTTTTAAAGAATTAAGAATAAGAATTGTTGTATTTTGAATTATGTCAAATTTGGACTTTTAAAGTAATATTTGTGTCTTTTCGTGTCAACGTTGTTACTTTTTTAGTTTTGGGTTTATTAGGTCAGTTTTAACTTTCTGTCATGTGACAATAAAAGTCATAAAGTAAGTTATTTTTTTATTCAATTTTGACTTTTCAAGTCAACTTTTTAAGTAATAATTTTGAATGTTTATGGCATAATTTTGACGTCACTTTCAATTGAATATCATGATGTTGGATATACTGTATGTCTAACTTAATAAAGTTGTGTGATAATATAGTTACATTTTTGCTATGACATAAACCACGACAATATAAAATATGTATTTTTATGTGATGTGATCATTATAAAATTGTAAGTATATTATCGCACAACTGTATACATTGTTTGATATTTATCTAACTTTATCTGCATGCACATTCATGTAAAGCACTATATATTTTAGCAAATCTCTACTGCCTGATTTTTATTTTGTCACAGATTGTAACTATATTATTGCCCAGCTCTATATATAAAGTTCAACTTTATCTGCATACATATGCTCACATAAAGCGATATATACTGTATAATCTCAACTGCCTGATTGCCAAACGTAAACCATATTATTACACCGCTCTAATCTGCTAATGCGATTATAGGGCATGAAGATATTATAAACATTAATGGCATGATTTCTGTGAAGCTGCTTTAAAACAATTCTTATTGTGAACTGTGCTATATAACTACATTTGACTTGAGTGAGATCCTTTAATCTTATGAAACTATAATGATGGATGAAAGTCTGTAGATTGACATTCCTAATGAGTTAGTGCTCCTGTATTCTCCAGATGTCTCAGCTGCTTGAGTCGTGACGTGTCTGGACCTGTGACACGACGATACTAACATCCCGGCGGCCCGAGGCGTCCTCAAGACACAGCTGAGACACTCCATCAAATGCTCAGCACATCAGTTCAATTCAAAAGACAATTTGTGTGGGATCGTTCGCTCGACTCTGAACATGAGGAAAGAGCCTGAAGCGCAGAGACTCAAACAGGAATGTTTCATGAGAAAAATATGCCAGCGGCAATGGCGCCCTGAGCGAACCACCGCTTCTGCCACTCCTCCAGCCGCCCCACACCTTCACACATCTATGATACACACACACACACACACACACACACACACACACACACACACACCAACATGCATAATACCATGTTTAGGTTTGACTATAATGTTGTGACATAATTTCATAATTGTTGCAAAAACAATTGTACTTCAGTACAACAAATGCTAAAAAGTTTAATTATTGTTATAATAATGATTTTATGAAAACCCTGGGAATGGAATATGAGCCATTGAGTAGTCCTCTGCTGCCATCTAGTGGCTATATTTGGAAATTCATGTTATTTTCATTTTTTTAAGTGTTTGTTTTCCAGTAGATGGCAGCAATCTTCCCTATTTTGTGATATTTTTTAATTACTTTTTTCTCACCCATAATTTCAGTTTGTGTTGATGTAGAACTTCTCCCACTCTGGAAGCCCTGAGGTGAAGTAAGCCAATCCCGTTCCTCCTCACTTCTGAGTGAAAGTACTTCTCCAGTGCCACTTGCCGGAGATATATGTAAGATTTTTTCATGTTTTAATTGTTTTTTTATTGCCAGTGTGTGAACAGCTTGTAACAAAAATTAGACTTTTCTCGACTTCCTAGCTTCCTAGGAAACACACACAGTATGTTATGAGTAAGCACATATTTATTGATACCAAAAATAATGATTTTTACTAGCAGGAATATTTTTCAACTAGTAGGAAATCAATTATTGATATCAGCAACTGAATTTGAATGGCAGCCCATGGTGAGATTTATTAACTAGTGAAAACACAATATTTAATTCTTGATATCAAGAATTCGTTTTTCTGTGAGTGATGGCGTCATTGCTGATATCAAGAATTAACATTTTGACTAGTAAACATTGAATTCTTGATATCATAAATGAATTTCCTGTGAATGATTAATAGTCAAAACAGCTTGCCATATTACGTGTGCATGTGTGCGAGCGTGAGCCGAAAGTTGCTGCTGCAATTCACTTAACGGCCACCGGTGTCACTAATAACAAGGGCTTCTGAATTCTACATACAGCTCCTTTAAGTTGTTTATCTTTGGCAGATATTTGTTCTTGTTTTCAGCATAAACTCACTTCATTTTCATACATTTTTCAGAAAACAAGACTTAATATCTTCAGTCATTTTGTGTTCGCAAGTAAATGTATCTTTGATTTAATAATGTTTAAATATTTGTACTGGAAAACAAGAAAATCATTGTTGCAGTGCAGGAGGTCTCCATCTGACGACTCTTCTCACACCGAATGAATCTACCTGTAGAAATGCTCCACTTCACTGTCTGCTTCTCGTTCTTTCTCTTCTCTGGTCAATGCCACTGAAATAGTGAATCATTTATACTCACACACACCTGCTCTATTTCCTCCTCTTCATGTGGATCAGGACGTTCAAGGTAACAGAAACTCTGAATCATTTATACAGAGAACTTAGTGTATGACTTAAAATAAAAGCCTCATCCTGAGGACAATGGACTTATCAGTGTTTCTCCAAGCTCTTTGAATTCCCAAGAAATAAAAGCCCAAATGTTTTTATATAGAGCTGGTAACACTTTACAGTAAGGTTTCATTGGTTAACTGCAATACTTAACATGAACAATACTTCTACAGCATTTATTAATTTATGTATCTTGATTTGCAAATTTGTATTGGAAAGCAAGACAAAAATACTGAATAAAAACGTCATTTTAATGTAGGAGAAACAATGAGTCACTGTCACATGATGTGTATATTTCAAAGTATGAAACATTTATTGTTGTTTCACATACTATTTTCCCAACAGTATGCAGTGTATACTATTACTAGTCCATGCACTTTTCTTGGAATCCTTTAAGAAGTGTAAATCCGTCCCACCCACATCGTTAATCTTTAGGCTGTCATCGGTAACAAAGGGGGTATTTTGGGTCATGTGGCCTTTATGCAAAAGGATGGGGTGTACGAGCATCAGTCTCACATTTGAAACGCATTGAATTAACCTTTCGACTGGAGGAGATGCTCTCATCCGAAAGATCCCGTCTGCATATCTCCGTCTCTCATGAGCCTCAGATTATCAGCTATCAGCTGCGGAGAGACTTGCATCCCTAATGACTGTACCGCTCAAGAGGGAAGCAGAATTAAGAAGTTTCAGAGTATTTTATTTCAGCACAGAAAAACTCACATCAGTTCATCTGAATGACTAACTGCTGAACATGTGAACGAACGTGACACGAAACATGATGATTACAGGATGACAGAGTGAACTAAAACAATCAGAAACACTTCCATACTGTATATGTGGAAGAAATCTGATATTTCTCTGGGTTTTTTTACAGTACACTGTACAAAAACTACAGTACATGCGTAATTTATACTAGACAGAAAGGTGCAAATATACAGTAGGGCTTATATCAGTGTTATTTTAATATTATTGATGTAGCATTTGTAAATATTTATAATTTAAATTTTTTTAGATTTTGTTAAAGTTTTAGTAAGTTTATATTTTTTGTCTTTTTTATTTTTTACATACATAAATACATGCATACATGCATACCTAACCCTACATTCATGTCAATCCATACATCCATACATGCATGCATACGTGCGTCCATACATGCGTCCATACATGCGTCCATACATACATACATACATACATACATACATGGCCGATATACATGCATACATGTAAACTGAATGTCAGAATGGGAAAGAAAGGTGATTTAAGCAATTTTGAGCGTGGCATGGTTGTTGGTGCCAGACGGGCCGGTCTGAGTATTTCACAATCTGCTCAGTTACTGGGATTTTCACGCACAACCATTTCTAGGGTTTACAAAGAATGGTGTGAAAAGGGAAAAACATCCAGTATGCGGCAGTCCTGTTGGGCGAAAATGCCTTGTTGATGCTAGAGGTCAGAGGAGAATGGGCCGACTGATTCAAGCTGATAGAAGAGCAACTTTGACTGAAATAACCACTCGTTACAACCGAGGTATGCAGCAAAGGAGGTGTAAACATATCCGAGGACCTGACCTGGACTGCTCACATTCAGACACAGGTGAAAAAAGCCAGGCAAAGACTGTACCACCTGCGCCAGCTGAGGAAATTCAGGGTTTCACCAGCTATCCTGAAAACTTTCTATTTAGGGGCGATAGAAAGTGTATTAACTCATCACAGCGTGGTATGGGAACAGCACCAGTCATGACCGCAAAGCCCTGCAAAGAGTCGTGCGCTTATCCGAGCGTATCTCAGGGTCAGCTCTCCCGTCTCTGCAGGACGTCTACACCAAACGCTGCAAAGGTAGAGCTACCAAGATCATCAAGGACTCTAATCACCCTGCAAACCCTCATTTCACGCTGCTGCCATCTGGTAAGCGCTTCCGAAGCCTGATGGCCAAAACTGAGAGACTCAGGAGGAGCTTCTTCCCCCAGGCCATCAGACTCCTGAACTTAACATCACGTGACTTCACTTCAGGATAAACATCGATACACTGACATTGCACTGCACTTTCTGTTCTCGTTGTTACTGTGTAACAGCCTGTTATAAACCTGTTTGCACATTATACTCTTATACATTTGTTAACCACATATTTATAAGTCTACAGTTTACTCACTGCAAAGTCTACTTCAATTATTTTATTCCACTTTATCCTTATTTGTTACCTTTTTTTCTCTTGACTTGATTATTTATAATTCTACAGATATAGACATATATATATATATATATATAGATAGTACTTTTTTTTATATCCTATTTCTATTATAATTTCTTCCTTGTGTTTTTAACTGTGAATTTGCACTGTCCATGGAGCGGACCTGTTTACATTTCACTGCCGGTTGTATATTCTGTATATAACTGTGTATGTGACAAATAAAACTCTTGAATCTTGAATCTTGAGCATTTGTGAAGCCACAACACGCACAACCTTGAGGCGGATGGGCTACAACAGCAGAAGACCCCACCGGGTACCAATCATCTCCACTACAAATAGGAAAAAGAGGCTACAATTTGCACAAGCTCACAAAAACTGGACAGTTGAAGACTGAAAAAATGTTGCCTGGTCTGATGAGTCTCGATTTCTGTTGAGACATTCAGATGGTAGAGTCAGAATTTGGCGTAAACAATGAGAACATGGATCCATCATACCTTGTTACCACTGTGCAGGCTGGTGGTGGTGGTGTAATGGTGTGGGGGATGTTTTCTTGGCACACTTTAGGCCCCTTAGTGCCAATTGGGCATCGTTTAAATGCCACGGCCTACCTGAGCATTGTTTCTGACCATGTCCATCCCTTTATGACCACCATGTACCCATTCTCCGATGGCTACTTCCAGCAGGATAATGCACCATGTCACAAAGCTCGAATCCTTTCAAATTGGTTTCTTGAACATGACAATGAGTTCACTGTACTAAAATGGCCCCCACAGTCACCAGATTTCAACCCAATAGAGCATCTTTTGGATGTGGTGGAACGGGAGCTTCGTGCCCTGGATGTGCATCCCACAAATCTCCATCAACTGCAAGATGCTATCCTATCAATATGGGCCAACATTTCTAAAGAATGCTTTCAGCACCTTGTTGAATCAATGCCACGTAGAATTAAGGCAGTTCTGAAGGGGGTCAAACACAGTATCAGTATGGTGTTCCTAATAATCCTATAGGTGAGTGTACATTTATGCATGCATACAAACATACATACAAGCATGCATGCAAACATACATACATGCATGCATACATGCATGTATACATACATACATACATCTTCCATACATAGGTCCATACATGCAAACATACATACATGCATACATACAGTATGTACATGCATGTATGTAAACATGGATGGATGGATGGATGGATGCATGTATGAGACGGCGTACAAGCCAAAATTCATTCTGGCACTCTCACACACATACATTCTCCTTCCACATACATATATTTTTTCTCTCATAGTCACATATTTTAATGGAAGGCAGGTCATGCACAATCACGTTCAGCTTCTCAGCACCGTGTAATTGATGAAGTATGTGGTCTGGCATTGTCATGTTGGAAAATGACAGGACTTCCCTGAAAGAGACGACATCTGGATGGAAGCATATGTTGTTCTAGAACTTGGATATACCTTTCAGCATTGATGGTGCCTTTCCAGATGTGTAAGCTGCCCATGCCACACGAACTCATGCAACCCCATCCCATCAGAGGTGCAGGCTTCTGAACTGAGCGCTGACAACAACTTGGGTTGTCCTTGTCTTCTTTAGTCCAGATGACATGGCGTCCCAGTTTTCCAAAAAGAACTTCAAATTCTGATCTTCAGATTCTTTGGATGATATTATGCACTGTAGATGATGATAACTTCAAACTCTCTGCAATGTTTCTCTGAGAAACTCCTTTCTGATATTGCTCCAGTATTTTTGGCCGCAGCATTGGGGGAATCGGTGATCCTCTGCCCATCTTGACTTCTGAGAGACACTGCCACTCTGAGAGGCTCTTTTTATACCCAATCATGTTTCCAATTGACCTAATAAGTTGCAAATTGGTTTTTCAGCTGTTCATTATATGTACATTTAACTTCCGGCCTCTTATTGCTACCTGTCCCAACTTTTTTGAAATGTGTAGCTCTCATGAAATCCAAAATGAGCCAATATTTGGCATGACATTTCAAAATGACTCACTTTCAACATATGATGTGTTATCAATATTCTATTGTATGCCATTTAGATTTTATGGGTCAGAAAACAAAATTCTCCGATCTTCTCGAAACTCTGGAGTCTGATAGGGGGTGCTGAGCCGTAGACATGAGCGCACGTTTGGTGGCCCTAGATCCTTCCAGAGCTGAACAGGAGCCAAAAACACAAATACATACCACTTCCCTTTTATTATCAGAGTTTATAGATGCTATTTCACATTTAATATCAATTTGTACGTATTAAAAAACCTCTACTGTACTAGGCACACTCAACCAAACACGTTCATCTAACTTTATGTGTCATTTGAGTGCCTAATTTGCATAGAAAAGGCAATGTCTGTGGGCCGGTTATTTGGGGGCCACTGCATAAATGGGAACGGGTATGCCTTTGTGTTTTCGGCTCCAGTTCAGCTCTGGAAGGCTCTAGGGCCACCAGACTTGCGCTCCTGTCTACACCTCAGCGCCCCCTATCGGAATCCAGAGTTCCCAGGAGATCGGATAAACTCGAAAATTTCCCCCCCAAAAAACCAAAGGGGGTATGTATGCCATTTCGATTTTTTGGGTCAGAAAACAAAATTCTCTGATCTTCTCGAAACTCTGGATTCTGATAGGGGGAGCTGAGCCGTAGACACGAAAGCGCAAGTTTGGTGGCCCTAGAGCCTTCCAGAGCTGAACAGGAGCCAAAAACACAAAGACATACCACTTCCCTTTTATTTACAGTCGCTTGAAAACAGGATGCAGGACACAGAGTTTATAGATGGTATTTCACATTTAATATCAATTTGTACGTATTAAAAAACCTCTACTGTACTAGGCACACTCAACCAAACACGTTCATCTAACTTTATGTGTCATTTGAGTGCCTAATTTGCATAGAAAAGGCAATGTCTGTGGGCCGGTTATTTGGGGGCCACTGCATAAATGGGAACGGGTATGCCTTTGGTTTTTTGGGGGGGAAATTTTCGAGTTTCTCCAATCTTCTGGGAACTCTGGATTCCGATAGGGGGCGCTGAGGCGTAGACAGGAGCGCAAGTCTGGTGGCCCTAGAGCCTTCCAGAGCTGAACTGGAGCCGAAAACACAATGTATGCCATTTCGATTTTTGGGTCAGAAAACAAAATTCTCCGATCTTCTCGAAACTCTGGATTCTGATAGGGGGAGCTGAGCCGTAGACACGAGCGCAAGTTTGGTGGCCCTAGAGCCTTCCAGAGCTGAACAGGAGCCAAAAACACAAAGACATACCACTTCCCTTTTATTTACAGTCGCTTGAAAACAGGATGCAGGACACAGAGTTTATAGATGGTATTTCACATTTAATATCAATTTGTACGTATTAAAAAACCTCTACTGTACTAGGCACACTCAACCAAACACGTTCATCTAACTTTATGTGTCATTTGAGTGCCTAATTTGCATAGAAAAGGCAATGTCTGTGGGCCGGTTATTTGGGGCCACTGCATAAATGGGAACGGGTATGTCTTTGTGTTTTCGGCTCCAGTTCAGCTCTGGAAGGCTCTAGGGCCACCAGACTTGCGCTCCTGTCTACACCTCAGCGCCCCCTATCGGAATCCAGAGTTCCCAGGAGATCAGATAAACTCGAAAATTTCCCCCCCAAAAAACCAAAGGGGGGTATGTATGCCATTTCGATTTTTTGGGTCAGAAAACAAAATTCTCCGATCTTCTCGAAACTCTGGATTCTGATAGGGGGTGCTGAGCCATAGACACGAGCGTAAGTTTGGTGGCCCTAGAGCCTTCCAGAGCTGAACAGGAGCCAAAAACACAAAGACATACCACTTCCCTTTTATTTACAGTCGCTTGAAAACAGGATGCAGGACACAGAGATTATAGATGGTATTTCACATTTAATATCAATTTGTACGTATTAAAAAACCTCTACTGTACTAGGCACACTCAACCAAACACGTTCATCTATCTTTATGTGTCATTTGAGTGCCTAATTTGCATAGAAAAGGCAATGTCTGTGGGCCGGTTATTTGGGGGCCACTGCATAAATGGGAACGGGTATGTCTTTGTGTTTTCGGCTCCAGTTCAGCTCTGGAAGGCTCTAGGGCCACCAGACTTGCGCTCCTGTCTACACCTCAGCGCCCCCTATCGGAATCCAGAGTTCCCAGGAGATCGGATAAACTCGAAAATTTCCCCCCCAAAAAACCGAAGGGGGTATGTATGCCATTTCGATTTTTTGGGTCAGAAAACAAAATTCTCCGATCTTCTCGAAACTCTGGATTCTGATAGGGGGAGCTGAGCCGTAGACACGAGCGCAAGTTTGGTGGCCCTAGAGCCTTCCAGAGCTGAACAGGAGCCAAAAACACAAAGACATACCACTTCCCTTTTATTTACAGTCGCTTGAAAACAGGATGCAGGACACAGAGTTTATAGATGGTATTTCACATTTAATATCAATTTGTACGTATTAAAAAACCTCTACTGTACTAGGCACACTCAACCAAACACGTTCATCTAACTTTATGTGTCATTTGAGTGCCTAATTTGCATAGAAAAGGCAATGTCTGTGGGCCGGTTATTTGGGGGCCACTGCATAAATGGGAACGGGTATGCCTTTGTGTTTTCGGCTCCAGTTCAGCTCTGGAAGGCTCTAGGGCCACCAGACTTGCGCTCCTGTCTACGCCTCAGCGCCCCCTATCGGAATCCAGAGTTCCCAGAAGATTGGAGAAACTCGAAAATTTCCCCCCCCAAAAAAACAAAGGGGTATATACGTATGTATGCCATTTAGATTTTTTGGGTCAGAAAACAAAATCCTCCGATCTTCTCGAAACTCTGGATTCTGATAGGGGGTGCTGAGCCATAGACACGAGCGTAAGTTTGGTGGCCCTAGAGCCTTCCAGAGCTGAACAGGAGCCAAAAACACAAAGACATACCACTTCCCTTTTATTTACAGTCGCTTGAAAACAGGATGCAGGACACAGAGATTATAGATGGTATTTCACATTTAATATCAATTTGTACGTATTAAAAAACCTCTACTGTACTAGGCACACTCAACCAAACACGTTCATCTAACTTTATGTGTCATTTGAGTGCCTAATTTGCATAGAAAAGGCAATGTCTGTGGGCCGGTTATTTGGGGGCCACTGCATAAATGGGAACAGGTATGCCTTTGATCGGATTTTTTGGCTCAGTCTCCGATTTTGAGCGCAAGTTTCTCCAAGCTCAGGAGCCAAAAACCAGAACTCTGCGATTCCTGATACAGCCGCTGAAACAGGATGCAGACACAGGATGGCGCATTTAATATCAGAGTTCCCTACTGAGCACTCAACCAAAGAGCTGAACTGTCATTTGAGTGCCCAGAAAAAGGCAACAATGTATGCCATTTCGGATTTTTGGGTCAGAAAACAAAATTCTCCGATCTTCTCGAAACTCTGGATTCTGATAGGGGTGCTGAGCTGAGTGAGACACGAGCGCAAGTTTGGTGGCCCTAGAGTCTTCCAGAGCTGAACAGGAGCCAAAAACACAAAGACATACCACGTCCCTTTTATTTACAGCCGCTTGAAAACAGGATGCAGGACACAGAGTTTATAGATGGTATTTCACATTTAATATCAATTTGTACGTATTAAAAAACCTCTACTGTCCTAGGCACACTCAACCAAACACGTTCATCTAACTTTATGTGTCATTTGAGTGCCTAATTTGCATAGAAAAGGCAATGTCTGTGGGCCGAGTTATTTGGGGGCCACTGCATAAATGGGAACAGGGGGTATGCCTTTGGTTTTTTCCCAAAAACACAAAGAAATTTTCGAAGTTTCTCCAATCTTCTGGGAACTCTGGATTCCGATAGGGGGCGCTGAGGCGTAGACAGGAGCGCAAGTCTGGTGGCCCTAGAGCCTTCCAGAGCTGAACTGGAGCCGAAAACACAATGTATGCCATTTCGATTTTTGGGTCAGAAAACAAAATTCTCCGATCTTCTCGAAACTCTGATTCTGATAGGGGGTGCTCTGAACATAGGGGTGCTTGATTTACAGTGAAAACAGGATGCAGGACACAGAGTTTATAGATGGTATTTCACATTTAATATCAATTTTACGTATTAAAAAGCTCTACTGTCCTAGGCACACTCAACCAAACACGTTCATCTAACTTTATGTGTCATTTGAGTGCCTAATTTGCATAGAAAAGGCAATGTCTGTGGGCCGGTTATTTGGGGGCCACTGCATAAATGGGAACGGGTATGCCTTTGGTTTTTTGGGGGGGAAATTTTCGAGTTTCTCCAATCTTCTGGGAACTCTGGATTCCGATAGGGGGCGCTGAGGCGTAGACAGGAGCGCAAGTCTGGTGGCCCTAGAGCCTTCCAGAGCTGAACTGGAGCCGAAAACACAATGTATGCCATTTCGATTTTTGGGTCAGAAAACAAAATTCTCCGATCTTCTCGAAACTCTGGATTCTGATAGGGGGTGCTGAGCCGTAGACACGAGCGCAAGTTTGGTGGCCCTAGAGCCTTCCAGAGCTGAACAGGAGCCAAAAACACAAAGACATACCACTTCCCTTTTATTTACAGTCGCTTGAAAACAGGATGCAGGACACAGAGTTTATAGATGGTATTTCACATTTAATATCAATTTGTACGTATTAAAAAACCTCTACTGTACTAGGCACACTCAACCAAACACGTTCATCTAACTTTATGTGTCATTTGAGTGCCTAATTTGCATAGAAAAGGCAATGTCTGTGGGCCGGTTATTTGGGGGCCACTGCATAAATGGGAACGGGTATGCCTTTGTCTTTTCAAGCTCAGTTCAGCTCTGGAAGGCTCTAGGTTCACCAGACTTGCGCTCCTGTCTACGCCTCAGCGCCCCCTATCAGAATCCAGAGTTCCCAGGAGATCGGATTAACTCGAAAATTTCCCCCCCAAAAAACCAAAGGGGTATGTATGCCATTTCGATTTTTTGGGTCAGAAAACAAAATTCTCCGATCTTCTCGAAACTCTGGATTCTGATAGGGGGTGCTGAGCCGTAGACACGAGCGCAAGTTTGGTGGCCCTAGAGCCTTCCAGAGCTGAACAGGAGCCAAAAACACAAAGACATACCACTTCCCTTTTATTTACAGTCGCTTGAAAACAGGATGCAGGACACAGAGTTTATAGATGGTATTTCACATTTAATATCAATTTGTACGTATTAAAAAACCTCTACTGTCCTAGGCACACTCAACCAAACACGTTCATCTAACTTTATGTATACAAACCTACATTTTTTTTTTCCATACGTCCATACATCGTTTTTATCCAAAGCGACTTACATTGTATTTAAGGTACACATTTTTACATTTTTAAATGTGTCTGTTGTGTAATATGCATAAGAATACAATTGTTTGATGTATTTTGGTTTATTGTTTATTTCCTGGAAATGCCTTAATTATGTAACTATTACACAGGTATTGAATTGATGATACAATGAATATAACATTCCTGTGATGGTGTATAGTCAAGTCAAGTCAGGTCACCTTTATTTATATAGCACTTTTTACAAGTCTGATTGTTTCAAAGCAGCTTCACAGTGTTAGAAAAATAATGCAACAGAATTTGATTCGGCTGTACAGCCGCTCTGGTGAAAACCATTGCAGTCATACGTGTGTGCAAGTGCAATTAAATTAAAGATCAGAGAGATGAGGATGAGATCACACTTGTTGTTGTATAGTTTTATTAAGAGAATAGTTTTTGAAGTAAAATCACCACACCTGTATTGTTTTTATTAAGAATGTAGTTAATTGAATTACACATAACCATACTTGTTGTTTAAAGCATTTTATTAAGAATATGTTTATAGAGTAGAGCGAGAAGAAAAATATGGATTAGAAAGAGCAATAATAAGACGGGGGAAAAGATAAGAGAATGTATTACTAAGAGATGATAGGTCAATTGC
>CM031951.1:5016179-5018679 GCA_018749465.1 Paracanthobrama guichenoti | reverse complement strand
CAATAGAATTCATAAAAGTATAGAATATAATATCATATTTCTAATAGGGGCTCATTGTAAGGCAGTGTTAGAACACACCCCGTCTGCTCCACTGGGATTAACCCCGGCTCGTGTCTTTTGTCTTGTTTTAATTAAACACAAACAACAGATGAAAAATAAACAAGTAAGAAATGTATTTTTGCTATGGTTAAATAAATGTTCAGTGATATCTTCCAAAGATTTTTTAATTTTGGCAGATTTTTTTCTCTAAATAATGTTGACATGGCAACTAGTAAATACAAAGTTTCGTCATCCTGGCATGTGTGGAAAGTGTTAAACCATGCGTGTTACAACTAACCCCGCGTTAGGTTATGCCCTGCGCTCCCCTACATACATGCATACATTCATCCTTACACACACAAATGAAAGATTGGTATCAAAGAGCACACCCAGGTTCCTCACTGACGACGAGGACTTGACAAAGCAGCCATCGAGTGTTAGACAGTATTCTAGGTTACTACTTGTGGAGCTTTTTTATCCAATAATTAAAAATAGGTTTCTAGCATCTGTAAAACTGCATTCTACCATCTTAAAAATATATCTAAATTACGGCACATGCTTTCAATGCAAAATGCTGAACAGTTAATTCATGCGTTCATGACCTCAAGGCTAGATTATTGTAATGCTTTACTGGGTGGTTGCCCTGCTCGCTTAATAAACAAACTCCAGCTGGTCCAAAACGCAGCAGCTCGAGCTCTTACTAGAACCAGGAAGTATGACCATATTAGCCCGGTTCTGCCAACACTGCACTGGCTCCCTATTAAACATTGTATAAATTTTAAAATCTTGCTTATTACTTACAAAGCACTAAATGGTTTAGCTCCCCAGTACTTGAGCGAGCTCTTAACGCATTATACTCCATCACGTCTATTGCGGTCTCAAAACTCTGACCAGTTGATAATACCTAGAATATCAAAATCAACTGCAGGCGGTCGATCCTTTTCCTATTTAGCGCCTAAACTCTGGAACAGTCTTCCTAGCATTGTTCGGGAAGCAGACACACTCTGTCAGTTTAAATCTAGACTAAAAACACATCTCTTTACTATGGCTTACACATAAAACATTATCAATTTCTATTACTCAAATCAGTAAATGATTGTTAGGCTGCATTAACTAGGTCAGCTGGAACCGGGAACACTTCCCATAACACCTGATGTACTCGTTACATCATAAGAAGAATGGCATCTACGCTAATGTTAGTCTCTCTGTTTATCCCGAGGTTTACTGCAGTCAGCCGGATCCGGGCCGTATCCAGAGTAGATGGTGGACCAGCGCCTGGACATGCGCCAGCGTCTGCAGAGAGCGTGTCAATTAAACTCCCCCTGTAAATGCTGCATCGACATCCTCATTAAACTAACATCATGGTGCCAGGACAACTGTCTCTCTCTGAATGTTGGCAAGACCAAAGAAATGATTGTGGACTTCAGGAAGAGACAGCAACGGACATACTCCCCTCTCATGATCAGTGGATCACCAGTAGAGAGAGTGAGCAGCTTCAAGTACCTGGGTGTAAACATCTCCGAGGACCTGACCTGGACTGCACACATTCAGACACAGGTGAAAAAAGCCAGGCAAAGACTGTACCACCTGCGCCAGCTGAGGAAATTCAGGGTTTCACCAGCTATCCTGAAAACTTTCTATTTAGGGGCGATAGAAAGTGTTTTAACTCACTTGAACTGACTGCAAAGCCCTGCGAAGAGTCGTGCGCTTATCCGAGCGCATCTCAGGGTCAGCTCTCCCGTCTCTGCAGGACGTCTACGCCAAACGCTGCAAAGGTAGAGCTACTAAGATCATCAAGGACTCTAATCACCCTGCAAACCCTCATTTCACGCTGCTGCCATCTGGTAAGCGCTTCCGAAGCCTGATGGCCAAAACTGAGAGACTCAGGAGGAGCTTCTTCCCCCAGGCCATCAGACTCCTGTCACTTAACATCTTTGACCATCGATATACTTTCATTGCACTGCACTTTCTGTTCTCGTTGTTACTGTGTAACAACCTGTTATAAACCTGTTTGCACATTATACTTCTTTGTACATTTCTGTTAACCACATATTTATAAGTCTACAGTTTACTCACTGCACAGTTTATTTCACTTATTTTATTCCACTTCTTATTTATTTATATTTCTGATTTATTTATAATTCTACAGATATATATATATATATATATATATATATATATATATATATATATATATATATATATATATATATATATATATATATATATAACTGTGTATGTGACAAATAAAACTCTTGAATCTTAAACCCGTCTCCGGCGTGACGACTCCAATCTTTCAAATAATCTTACGAATATCTATTTGCCTAATATGAATTAAGACCTGCTATGTTGCCAGAATTATAATCATACACTGTTTGTTCGTCGGCCAGAGGAGAACTGGCACCCCGACTGAGCCTGGTTTCTCCCAAGGTTTTTTTCTCCATTCTGACCCTGAA
This sequence comes from Paracanthobrama guichenoti, assembly GCA_018749465.1. NCBI lineage: Eukaryota > Metazoa > Chordata > Actinopteri > Cypriniformes > Gobionidae > Paracanthobrama > Paracanthobrama guichenoti. The sequence goes on along the minus strand of CM031951.1, from coordinate 5,016,184 downwards.
GGAGT
>CM031951.1:4918679-5006179 GCA_018749465.1 Paracanthobrama guichenoti | reverse complement strand
TCACATTGTTAACAGGAAAATAATGCAACCGAATTTGTACAGCCGTTCTGGTGAAACGGTGATGTTATCCAGCTCATTTCAGTATCATATAGTGTCAATGTGGGCAGATCGGTAATATAGATGAGATTTAGGTGTCCCCAACTGAGCAAGCCAAAAGCCAGAGGCAACGGTGGCAAGGAACCAAAACTCCTTCAGGATCAGAATGGAGAAAAAAACCTTTTGGAGAAACCAGGCTCAGTCGGGGTGCCAGTTCTCCTCTGGCCGACGAACAAACAGTGGAAACATCTCAAGGATGATCAGTGGAAACAGGAGCACCTGAGCTCAGTGCTGAGTGTCATGGCAAAGGCTGTGAATACTTTTGTACATGGGATTTTTTCGTTTTTTATTTTTAATACATTTGCAAAGATTTCAAACAAACTTCTTTCACGTTGTCATTATGGAGTATTGTTTGTAGAATTGAAACAAATAATGAATTTTATCCATTTTGGAATAAGGCTGTAACATAACAAAATGTGGAAAAAGTGAAGCGCTGTGAATACTTTCCGGATGCACTGTATATTCACAGAAGGCATGGAAAAAGCATGGAAAATGCAAATAATAAAACAATTTTGGTGGTCAATTTTGGGGTCAGTCATTTTTTTATAAATCAAGATTATGACAAAAGTTTAACAATTAAAAAAAAAAAAGTACAATTATGACATAATAAAATAAAATTATTCCTTAAAAAGTGAAAATTATAACATGAGTCCAAAATTATTACTTAATTTATTTCATAATTGTCATAATTTTAACTTTTGTCATAATTTTGAATTTATGTCATAATTTTGGTTTAAATGTAAATTTTCTTGTCATAATTTTGTTTTGTCATAATTTTGACTTTTTATAACAAGTTGAAATTTAAACCGAAATGATGACATAAAAGTCAAAATTGTGATAAAAGTTATGACTTAATCTTGTTTTTATGTCATAATTTTGAAAAAAGTCAAAATGATGACATAAAAATTAAAAATTATCAGTTAAGTTTTGACTGAAAAAGTCAAAATTGTGATAAAAAAGTCAAAATGATCAGTTGAAAATGACAATTGAAATTACGACAAATCTAAATTATTACTTAAAATATCATATGATGACTTAAAAAGACAAAATGTGACAAGTCAAAATTATGACAAAAGTTACAATTATTACTTAATTTAGTTTGTCATAATTGACTAAGTAATCATTTTGAATTTGTATGTCATCATTTTGGTTTAAATTCCGATTTTTTATGTCATAATTTTGTCAAAAATTCAAAATGATTGCTTAGTCAAAATTATGACATAATTCAAAATTATCACTCAAGTTTTGACTTTGTCAAAATTGTGATTAAAACAAGTCAAAATTTGACAGAAAGTTGAAAATGGCAATTGAAATTATGACTTAAAAAGTCAAAATTATGACAAACAAAACAAAACAAAAAAATCAAAATGATTACTTATTGTCATAATGATGATTCAACATTGATAATAGTATTAAATGAGATTGAAATTATATGAGAATGATCAGTGAAGGATCATGTGACACTGAAGACTGGAGTAATGATGATAAACTCAGCTTTGATCACAGGAATAAATCACACTTTACTATATATTCACACAGAGAACAGCTGATCTACACTGGAGGAATATTGCACTGATCTACTGGAGTTATGAGCAGATTCATGCAGCTTTGGTGAGATTCATTTCAAAAACATTAACAAATCTTACTGACCCCAAACGTTTGAATGGTAATGTGTATAATACTAATACAATATAGTACATCACTGTTGTTTATGCATTTTGTGCAATTGTAGTCCATGTAATTAATTATAGTACTAATAAATTGCAATATTTGATTTTAAGAGCATTTTTGTTGCGTTTCTCAGTGTGACACAGACACACTGACACAGAATCAGCTCCACAGCGCCATCTGGTGGATTCTTTGCATTGTATCCTCAAAACTGCTTGTTAGCGCATGTGAGAGTATGGCAAGCCATTTTAACATCTAATCCTTAAAACATACTAGTATCTATTTTTATGCTACTAGTACTTAGATTCTAATATCTATTTCATTAGGAAATAGTACTTAATATTTTGGTAGATAGATAGATAGATAGATAGATAGATAGATAGATAGATAGATAGATAGATAGATAGATAGATAGATAGATAGATAGATAGATAGATAGATAGATAGATAGATAGATAGATAGATAGATAGATAGATAGATAGATAGATAGATAGATAGATAGATAGATAGATAGATAGATAGATAGATAGATAAAAAAAGATAGACAAAACTGGGGCACTGGTTAGCATGAACAGTTATCTCCTGCTGGTAGAAAGCCGCCTCCTCAGATCATCAGTGAGAAGCGTCTTACCTCCGAGATCACAGACGCATCTGAACGGAGACAGATCGAACGCGGTGATGACGTCCCGGCCGCAGATGTTCCAGATGGAGTTCATCAGCTGCATGAACTTCACCATCTCCTCATCAGACCTGAAGCACACACACATCAGCTCGTCACACACCTGAAGAACAGAGTTTTCTCACTTGAATCGATTGTTCGGGTCATTCTTGAAACGCAAAGTTTAGGATTCACATAAACAGAGCTTTCAGAATCAGATCGGTGCATGGAAACATACAAACTGTATTATTTGGGAAGAAGAAACAAGCTACAACCACCAGACTCGGCTCAGACCTTCAGGTTGTTCTGACTCCGTATGCTGTATCTTTTCAAACTGATCCGACTTATGATTTTCGTTAAACAATCAAATCTACGAAAAGTCCCATAGACTTTCATTGAGGGGGTAAAAACTTTTGTACAATAAGACAGAGTTTTTAAGCTGCCTATGACAAGGATAAAGGATGCTAAAGGATGCTAGCAACATGCTAATTCATGCTAGCAATGCGCTAATCATGCTAGCAACATGCTACCGACATGTTAAAACAAGCCAGTAACATATGAATTCATGCTAGTATTGTGCTAATAATGCTAACAACATGCTAGCAATGTGCGAAATCATGATAGAAAAATTGTTAGCAATGTGATAAATCATGCTAGCAAAAAATGCTAATAATATGCTAATTAATGTTAGAAATGTGTTAAACATGCTAGCAATGTGTTAAATCATGCTATCAAAATGCTAGTAACATGCTAAGTAATGCTAACACTGTGCTAATCATGATAACAACATGTTACACGTGGTAAATCATGCTAGGAACATGTTATCAATGTGTTAAACCACGTTTAGAAACATGTTAACAAAAATGTTAAATCATGTTAGCAAAATGATAAAAATGCTAACAATGTCAATTCAAGTTAGCTGCATGTTTAATTATATTAAATTATGTCAGAAAAATGTAAACGTTAATCATGTTAGCAATGTGTTAAGAATATGGTAGTCATCCTAGTTACGAAATAATAATGCTAACAACATGTTAAAACATGTTAAATCATCATAACAATCATGTTAGAAACATGCTAATTAATGCTAACAATGTGCATTTAAGTAATTTCAGGCTTTCAGTCAAGGCTTTGTCAAGCCAATTCATAATGTTGCATTCCAGAACCCAAATGTCAAGCTTTTCATATGAGAGATGCCCGCAGGCAGCCCGACTGTGATTAGTCACCGGCTCGAGCCGTAACCTTGACTTTACAAACACTGAAGTGGACAGCTCAGCAGGAGCCGCCGGCGCTTAAGATCTGTTCAATCTGTAGCATGTTCTGCTCTGGAGATTTGAAGCTCTGGGCTGAACTCACCAAACACTGCATGTCTGTCCAAACGTCTCTGTACAAACACCGTCTGATTGTTTGTTCTCCTCAGTCAGCTCAGGTACTCCCTAAAATAAACACCCCAGCAACCTCCCAGAACAACCTAGCAACCACATAGCAACACCTTAGTAACCGCATTGCAATCTATTGATATTTAAGCTTTTGAAATTTGTCTTGACTCTAGCTCTTATGCGAGTCTCTGGAGTGTCTGATTGTGATTGTGCTGATGTGTGAACGTAACAGGCCGAGATCTTGATGATGTGTGTTCAGTTCTGCTGATGAAGCGTCTGTCCTGTGTCACACACACTCATTCTCACACACACTTTCACACACGCACACACTCTTACACACACACCTCTCACCTGTACAGGGCTTCAAACAGGTCTTTGGAGTTTGTTCCAAAAGCCTTCTCATACTGGTTCTTCCCGTCTCTGAGGTGCAAGCGTCATGATAAAGAAACAGAAGAAGAAGGGTGTCATTGTAAAATGAAGGAGTTTGTTTGTACACATGCAGTTTCTCTCAGTTCACTGACACTCAGTCACATCAACGCTCTCTCCTTCATGCTCTTGCTCTTCATCAGAGAAGTTACTCTACAGAAATAAGAGTTTGTCTTCATAATTATTTATCAAAACGCAGAATTTCCTTTTCAGCGGATGTCATCAATTCCTCCATCAACCATCTTTATACAGACACTCTCACCATCATCTAGCAGATTAAATGAGCTGAACCAGCGTTTCAGTGTCTCAGTCAGGTGACAGAAGGCACAGATTGTGTTCAGTTATGAACATATAGAGGCCTTAGAGATGTGCTGCACATATGAGTCTCTCACCGGACGGCGTCGGTCAGGTAATGCCAGCACAGGTAGATGGTTCTGGAGCTGTACTCAATCGAGTGATACAGAGACTTCGGGCTGGACTTGGTCAGAAACACGCGGGACATTTCTGTGTTACTGTAGAGAACTAAAGACGTGGAAAAGAGACAATGCATTTACATTCAGCTGTAAAATATTAAAGCACTGAGGTGTTGTACTTTCGTCACTGAATGTTTCTCGGCCTCCTGTAGGACTTTTAAGTAAAACAAATGAGTGTCATTGTACAATAAGGTTCAACTTGTTAACATTACTTTATATATGAGGCAAAAATGGTCCTTTCTCAGTATTTTTGTCTTGTCCAGTAAAAATATATAAACATTCTTAACCCTCATCCGTCCCTCAAATCAGTCCCTCGCGGCTCAAAATGGCCTGAAGCTCTAAAATTATACTTTTTTTTTTGTTCATCCAGAAAGCTTATATAATTATTTTTTTTTTACTTTTTAGATGCAATTTTTGGAGGTTTCTAATTATTTTTGCATTTTATTTACCTTTAATTACTAGATTTTATCACCAAATAATATAATTTAAGCACATTCTTCACATTCTTTCAACTTAAAGGTGCAGTGTGTGATTTTTAGCGGCATCTAGCTGTGAGGTTGTAAATTGCACCATGAGAAAAGGGTGAATAAAGACTGAAAGTCAATGTTCAGAAATTATTCATTATTATTATGTTTTTACTCTGATGTATGGCTCTATTTAGCGATGTGTTCATTGTCAAACTCAAAAATGAGTTTATTTTTAGTGATTAAAAAATGCCATTATTTTATTCAACAAAGTTAATAATTGTATTTTATTGACAAAATATTTTAGTTTGTCTTATATATTTTTTTGATTATATCAGGTAACATTTTAAGCTGTCATTTTAAGCCCCTCACATGTTACACTGTACCCCTCACATGTCACACTGTACCCCTCACATGTTACACTGTACCCCTCACGTTACACTGTACCCCTCATGTTACACTGTACCCCCCCACATGTCACACTGTACCCCTCACATGTCACACTGTACCCCTCACATGTTACACTGTACCCCTCACATGTTACACTGTACCCCTCACGTTACACTGTGGCCCTCACATTACACTGTATCCCTCACATTTTACACTGTACCCCTGACATTACACTGTGCCCCTCACATGTTACACTTTACCCCTCACGTTACACTGTACCCCTCACATGTTACACTGTACCCCTCACGTTACACTGTACCCCTCACATGTTACACTGTACCCCTCACGTTACACCGTACCCTCACATGTTACACACCGCCCCTCACGTTACACTGTACCCCTCACATGTTACACCGTGCCCCTCACGTTACACCGTACCCCTCACATGTTACACCGTACCCCTCACGTTACACTGTACCCCTCACATGTTACACTGTACCCCTCACGTTACACTGTACCCCTCACGTTACACTGTACCCCTCACGTTACAATAAGCCCCTCACATGTTACACTGTACCCCTCACATGTTACAATGAGCCCCTCACACGTTACACTGTACCCCTCACATGTTACACTGTACCCCTCACATTACACTGTACCCCTCACGTTACACTGTACCCCTCACGTTACACGTACCCTCACGTTACACTGTACCCCTCACATGTTACACCGTACCCCTCACGTTACACTGTACCCCTCACATGTTACACTGTGCCCCTCACGTTACACCGTACCCCTCACATGTTACACCGTACCCCTCACGTTACACTGTACCCCTCACATGTTACACTGTACCCCTCACGTTACACTGTACCCCTCACATGTTACACTGTACCCCTCACGTTACAATAAGCCCCTCACATGTTACACTGTACCCCTCACATGTTACAATGAGCCCCTCACATGTTACACTGTACCCCTCACGTTACACTGTGCCCCTCACGTATTACAATGAGCCCCTCACGTTACACTGTGTACCCCTCACATGTTACACTGTGTACCCTCACATGTTACACTGTGCCCCTCACGTTACACTGTGCCCCTCACGTTACACTGTACCCCTCACATGTTACAATGAGCCCCTCACGTGTTACACTGTGTACCCCTCACGTTACACTGTGCTCCTCACGTTACACTGTGCCCCTCACGTTACACTGTGCCCCTCACGTTACCCTGTACCCCTCACATGTTACAATGAGCCCCTCTCATGTTACACTGTACCCCTCACATGTTACACTGTACCCCTCCCATGTTACAATGAGCCCCTCACATGTTACACTGTACCCCTCATGTTACAATGAGCCCCTCACGTTACACTGTACCCCTCACATGTTACTAAGAGCCCCTCACGTTACACTGTACCCCTAACATGTTACACTGTGCCCCTGACATGTTACACTGTACCCCTCACGTTACACTGTGCCCCCTCACGTTACACTGTGCCCCTCACACGTTACACTGTGCCCCTCACATGTTACACTGTGCCCCTTACATGTTACACTGTATCCCTCACGTTACACTGTGCCCCTCACGTTACACTGTGCCCCTCACATTACACTGTACCCCTCACATGTTACAATGAGCCCCTCACGTTACACTGTGCCCCTCACATGTTACAATGAGCCCCTCACATGTTACACTGTACCCATGACATGTTACTAAGAGCCCCTCACATGTTATACTGTACCCCTAACATGTTACACTGTGCCCCTGACATGTTACACTGTACCCCTCAAGTTACAATGAGCCCCTCACGTTACACTGTACCCCTCACATGTTACACTGTGACCCTCATGTTACACTGTGCCCCTCACATGTTACACTGTGCCCCTCACATGTTACACTGTACCCCTCACGTTACAATGAGCCCCTCACGTTACACTGTGACCTTCATGTTACACTGTGCCCCTCACATGTTACAATGAGCCCCTCACGTTACACTGTACCCCTCATGTTACAATGAGCCCCTTACATGTTACACTGTGCCCCCTCACGTTACACTGTACCCCTCATGTTACAATGAGCCCCTTACATGTTACACTGTGCCCCCTCACGTTACAATGTGCCCCCTCACATGTTACAATGTACCCCTCACATGTTATGATGTGCCCCTCACATTGTTACACTGTGCCCCTCACATGTTACACTGTACCCCTCATGTTACAATGAGCCCCTCACGTTACACTGTGACCCTCATGTTACACTGTGCCCCTCACATGTTACAATGAGCCCCTCACGTTACACTGTGCCCCTCACGTTACACTGTACCCCTCACGTTACAATGAGCCCCTCACATGTTACACTGTACCCCTCATGTTACAATGAGCCCCTCACATGTTACACTGTACCCCTCACATGTTACAATGAGCCCCTCACGTTACAATGAGCCCCTCACATGTTACACTGTACCCGTCATGTTACACTGTGCCCCTCACATGTTACACTGTACCCCTCACATGTTACAATGAGCCCCTCACGTTACACTGTGCCCCTCACGTTACACTGTACCCCTCACGTTACACTGTGCCCCTCACATGTTACACTGTACCCCTCATGTTACAATGAACCCCTTACATGTTACACTGTGCCCCCTCACATGTTACAATGTGCCCCTCACATGTTACAATGTACCCCTCACATGTTATGATGTGCCCCTCACGTTACACTGTACCCCTCACGTTACACTGTGTCCCTCACGTTACAATGTGCCCCTCACATGTTACACTGTACCCCTCACGTTACACTGTACCCCTGACGTTACACTGTACCCCTGACATTACACTGTGGCCCTCACATTACACTGTACCCCTCACATTTTACACTGTACCCCTGACATTACACTGTGCCCCTCACATGTTACACTTTACCCCTCACGTTACACCGTGCCCCTCACATGTTACACTGTACCCCTCACATGTTACACCGTACCCCTCACATGTTACACCGTACCCCTCACATGTTACACTGTGCCCCTCACATGTTACAATGTACTCCACCTATGGGGCATGCTGTCACATTTCACTTACATTCTTTCGGGGTAAATCAAGAAAAAGGAAATTAATGTGGGAAAAAAGAAATACTCCGAACCCCAAGTGGATTTAAACAAACTGAGAAAGTCAAAAAGCGTTAGGTTGTGCCCCGCTCTCCCCTACACACTGCACCTTTAAATTCAAAATAACTCAACATTTCATGCATTACCCTGTTAATTCAGCTCAGAATATCTCACATTGGGGGCCTCTGTCGACGTCTTGTGGAATAATAATAATAATAATAATAATAATAATAATAATATAAGATATTTCATGACTCTTGCCACTAGATGGCCTTATAGCTCTATATCAGGGGTAGGGAACGTTGATGCTGGAGAGTCACTGTCCTGCAGAGTTTAGCTCTAACCCTAATCAAACACACCTGAACAAGCTAATCAGGGTCTTTAGGATTACTAAAGTTACAGGCAGGTGAGCATTTTTTCAGGGTTGGAGCTAAACTACGCAGGGCAGTGGCTCTCCAGGATCAACGTTCCCTACCCCTGCTCTATATGAAGCAAATGAGCTGCTCTGCTGGGTCCTAAAGTCAGTTTTCATCAGTATGCATTCAGATACACATGTAGACATTATAAAATATTTTTTTTTGGTAGTTAGGTTTTCATTTTGAGCATTTGTTAGGTGTGTACTGAAGCATACCTCACATTCCATTCATTCCTAAAGGGGGTCAAATTGACTTTTTTACATTTTAACCACATAAACTCCTCGAATCCAGTCAATCTTTTTGTATTCATGGTTCAAGTGAAACAAAAGTCCCAACGTCTCAGATAAACTCAATTTTTTTTTTTTTTTTTTTTTATTAATTTAAAAAAATTCAAAAATTAAAGGGACAGATGATGGAATTGTATATAGAATTATGATTATGATAGAGAAAATAAAATTATACTTTTAAATATAAAAACTAAAACCCCAGGCAGAAAATCACTAAATGAGTGAGTCATTGAATCGTTTACTCAACTGATTCATATAAAGCAGCAGATTCATTTAGTAACAGACACCAATTTTCTAAAGTGCAAGTCACTTAATATTAACTTATTGTTTATTGAATATTTGTATAAAATCAATATCACGTTTGCAAGCGTGCTCATATTCATGAAAACAGCTCTCTTGCCATATTGCTTATATCATACCTTTATCATATACATATTTATTATTATAACATATTACATGTTTGCTATCATATCTTGCATTTTCTGTCCATTTGTATTAATTTTAATGACATTTTTGACAATTCCCTGTTCATTTCTAATCCAGCACAACAGTAACAAAAGAAATCAAATTAGACATAAGATAATGATTGCATTTGAAGCAGGAAGTTTTACATCCAATCACATTAATGATGTAAAATCACGAATCCGAGTCAAGACCAAGTACAAATGCCATTGAGACCGACACACGATTAAGACAATCTCTACACCGATCTCGAGGACTACAACACTGCACTTTACACCAATCGTCCAATTTTACATCATCTTAATGCATATTATGTAAACTTATGAGCAGAACTGTGCTTTTTAATCTAATTATTATGATTAAATCACCCTGCCACATCTACCCTTTTATGCCTAAAGGCATATGATGATCAGCTTGTAGATTTCTCAAGCTTTCTAGGAGTCTGATGCACCTGTAACTGCAGATTGAGCTGCTGTAATACGGTGTTGATCAGTTGTTTGCGGTACCTGGTCCATCAGGGTGTGTGTGTGCGGTCAGAAGCTCCAGGCCGACACAGGCCGACAGCAGGCGTTCAGTGCCGTCCTCACTGGTGCTCATAGCCTGAGCCAGCTGTGCCGCAGACATCGGCCGCAGAGACGCATTCAGCAGCTCAAACACTCCCAGCTCACAGGCAGAGAACAGAGTCTGACAACAACACATACATGTATGCTGAGCATCAGATCCTCATATGAGAATGATTCCTGAAGGATCATGTGACACTGAAGACTGGAGTAATGATGATAAATTCAGCTTTGATCACAGGAATAAATCACACTTTACTATATATTCACACAGAGAACAGATTATTTACACTGGAGGAATATTTCACAATTTTTACTGTATTTTTGATCCCATAAAAACATCCTTGGTGAGCAGAAGAGACTCTTTCAGAAACATTAAACTTAATCTTAATAATTCCTAAACATTTGACCGCTACACGTTTCCATCCCAATGCATTAAAGCAATGAAAGCTGCTTTGGACAGAAGCGTCTGCTGAATGCCTGAAGGAAAATGTACCTTCGACACCAGGAATCCCTCCATGTACTCCAGGATCTTCCTCGGGTACAGCTCCTCGTCTGCAGTGGCCATGTTCAGCAGCGTTCCTCCGGTCTGTGTGTGAAACACTGAGCCCACGGCTTTACAGAGAGACATAATCAGATTAAACAGATTACACACGTCCAGATTAAATGGACACAGAAGTGCTTTTAATTCAGACCTCCACATTTATTACTCTGAAAGCAAGAAGCTGCTTATTCACTGATGTTTCAGCAGATGGAGATCCATCAAAACAACAGGATCATCCCGAGCTCAGAAAGATAAAACACAGACACATAACAGGGGACGTGAAGACGGAAGTCTGTTTCTAACATCAAAACATTTAGGAAAAACACCGTAAAAATTAGCTTCTTCCTCAGTATTTTGTCTTGTATTCCAGCACAAATATCTAAACATTATTAAATCAGGATAGATTTACTGGAGTAGCAAAATGACTGAAGATATTAAGACCTGTTTACTGAGAATTTTTTAAAATTAAAGTTTATGCTTTAAAACCTAATATCTGCCATCAACTTAATTTATAGGAAAAACAAGATTATTCTGACTCCACTAGTAGATATTTGTTCTTATTTTAAGCATAAACTCACTTCATTTTAATTATTTTTTCAGAAAATAAGATAGAATATTAAGAAAATAAGAGATATTTGTACTGGATAACAAGACAAAAATACAGAGAAAGAACCATTTTTGCAGTAAAAATCACTTTTTAAACCCATATTAAGCAGCTCTCTAGAATATCGTGCCACTTTGCAGTCAAATATTTTTGCATAAAATATAAGTTAATATAATAATGTTTGCATAAACTCATTATAAACCAGATAACTCAATTCTGATTGGATGAGCTGCATTTGGAGATTTGTAAAATGCAGATAAGATTAATGCTGCATCTCTTGACAACCATAAAATGAATAATTATTAACACTAATGAACCATATTAATATTCATAAGCCATCTTTTTACCACACTTCACGCCATTCACCTTCACATCTTTTTTCTTTATAATGTATTTAATATAAACTCCGTGAACTGAACAGATACATCAACGTGAATCTAGCAAATATAAGATAATAAAGTTTTAAAACTCCTTTAATAATTAAAAATAATACTCACAAAAAAAAAAAAAAAGATTATTATAATAATACTATAAATATTTGTGACATCAGAATACCGTTTTGGAGGATCTTAGGGAACGTAAAATGTAAATATGACAATAAAGTATGACATTATTTGGATGTAATCCACACTCCTATTAGTTTAACTTAGCCAATTTTCTGTGTTGTATTGTTACTGTCAGTAATATGTAAATGAACAATATGTACTCTTATAGGCCTACTTCCTCATATTTGTATCTCCGCCCACAGACAGTCAGATCAGGAGAGGGTTATTAACAAAACGTTGTTGTAAGAGTAAGTCGTACGTTGTCTACTCTTTGAACAGCATTACAGTAAAAATGGAGAACTATAGCAACAGCTTTCTTACCTGTATGCGATGGCGTTTTGCTGATGAAACGGCGGTTTTCCATCCATTTGGCCTAAAACACTGTTCACTTAGCCTGACAATCCAGACCCACATCAAGATGTTGGATTTGGGAACTCACCATTGGCAGGGCTCAATCCGAGGGGTGGGATAAATGGTTGTCTTTCAAGTTCCCTCTGCACGCAATAGGATAGCGCTACAACCAACCATAGCAACGAAGAAGGTGAAATGGAGCTAGTTGATGGATTAGACTTTCGCAGTATCCGGTCAGAAAAAAAACCGAACACATCTTCCTTCTTTAAGAATGACTTCAGTGCCGTTCTTTGTTAGCAGGGAAGTAGCAGGAAATTCACACGGAACCATCGCAACTCTGCCGTCCCTATGTTAAGCCCGCCCACCAACTCTAAACACGATATGATTGGCCTGACTAGAGTTTGGTTTTTCATGCCTGCAAGCCAACGGAGAGTTGCTAGACTACCTCTCACACATTATATTTGCTGCCGCTAGGGTGCAGTTTGTCGTCCAGTTTGAAACGTTCACTAAACACAGAGGTTTTACATATCGTCTGTCGTGGCGTTCTCTCCATATTTAAGATTCTTCGCTGCCTACAACGTGCTGGATCCTTCACTGAAAATCGACAGTAACTCACTCCTGTTAAATGCTTACTTGCACCCGGGAACAATGCAAGTCAATACCATTATGACTAAAAGTTTGCTAATAAGTATTTCCTACTAAAGCAAGGCACTATTTGACTGTTAAAGTCCTACTGAAATGCCTTAAAACGCACAGCATTATTCAATGTGTTGACAAATTTCCACTGAAACAGGAAGACAGGGCGGGCCATATCGATCAGCTCCTCCCCTTTAAAAAAAAATAGCCAATAGCATTTAGTTTATATCATTTTTTGTATTTTTAATAACATAAATGCAGCCTTGGTGAGCAGAACAGACTTCTATCAAAAACAATCAAAATAGTATAGTTTCCAAACTTTTGACTGGTGGTATATAATTTTTATTTTTACCAATACAACGCATTTAATTGCCTTAAAAGAACTCTCACTGTTACAAACTGCTCCGAGACTTGAAGGGTTGGAGATCCAAACAGCTTTATTAGAGGGACAATCCAGACACGTAATCCAAAGTACAGGCAACAGATCAAAACACAGGCAGGCAGTCCAAACAAACACACAAGGCTGGGAACAAAGACAAACAGATAATCCAAAAGCATGAAGAGAGTCCAAAAAACCAAGAGCCATGAACCAGGAAAACACTTATAGATGCAGTGTAACAACATACAAAACCACTAATGGCATCGTGAACAGGGTTTATATAGGCTGGGTTAAACATGGTAATGATGAACAGCTGAAGACAATCATGGTTGATTAGTCCAGGCAGTGGGTTATGGGTAATGTAGTCCGGGGTGGAGTGCCCTCTGGTGGTAATCACAGGCACACTCACTGGTGATCATAACTCACTCACAATGCAAAAAAAAAAAAAAGTGATGATCCTGAAAACAGGCTTCATTTTCATTTTACAAAATTTAATTTAATGTTCTTTCATTTGGTTTTAAAGTTAAATGTCAAATGATTTTAGGATTAACTGAGTTCTTGACAGGTTTGGTGATATTCACACACTTCAGAGTTTCCAGCACAATCTTCACACTTTCACCAAACGAACATGCTTTATAATGAACAGTGCCTCTGAGATTGCATGTAGTCTCTCAAATTACACAACCTCACCCTGTTTTTGTGTGATTTGATAAGACAGACTCTCACTAATGTGGTGTTTATGTGGAACATTGAATATTAATCATATTTTCATATCAGAGAACTCTTTGATCTGTTCCTGCTCCATAAAGCCATCAGAGAAACTCTGAGAGGAAAGTCTGAGAGGAGAAACAATTTGATTTGACATTTGACATTTGATAAGAAATGAACAACAAATGACCTGAAGACAGTTAGAGGAGAGAGCAGAGCCGAACACTCACAGGATCTCATCCTCAAACACTCACAAGATGAAACTGTTGCTTTAAGACACTTTAACACGTTTATTTCTGATGAAAATGACATCATTGATCTAGAGGAAGTTGAGGCCCACTGGAGCTGAAAGTGACAAAGTTCAGAGCGTGAATTAATGAGCTAAAACAAGCTATAGATGATCACATGTATTAACACCTAAAGCTGTGCAGTTATTTTAGATGTTGGTGGTTTCCAGTGTTGGGCAAGTTACTGAAAATGGTAGTTTCATCATTTCACTACAGAGCAGCTTCACATCAGCGCGTCTGTCATTTTATTACTGAAGCAGTTTTGAAGAGTTTGTCTTCTCATATTTGTGGACTGAAACCGCTGAAGATGTTTTGGACTGTTTTGTTCTGTTTGTTTCTGCCGCCTGGATGGTGAGTTTTAAATGTGTTTTTATGGCTTCAGCTGCTTCTGTTCTGGTCCCATGTGATAAATGACTGGTTAAATTAGTCAGAGAGGATTAACATTCAATGTTACAGGCAGTGCAGCTGGCGCCCATGCGGCACGAAGTGACCCCGCAGGATATTGCCATACTCACATTTCAAATGAAATGCGCTGGTTTGAAATCACGCATCATTTGCATTCTACCACTTGCTGTCGACCATTTCGTGTGTACTTTATTTAAAAGTAAAGATTTAAAGCTTTATTTAGATGTATGTTTTATGTTTGTGTGATAAGTATTCACTGAGTTTCAGTTCATCTTTGAGACGTGTTTCAGAAAGATTCTCACAGACAGCTGAAAGCACACACTGTTTTTATTTATTTTACAAAAGCACATAGTTTTGTTGTTATTGTGAGTGTACACAAATAAAAGTAGGCCATTTATAGTTTAAAATTATGTCTTGCACTTATCTGTATGTATGGCCAAAAATGATGGAGTAGGCTATTGTGAGTTGTTTCCACTGTCATGCAGAAAAATATCCATCAGAACGCCAAAGGCAGCAAAATGGTGATTTGAATGTTTAAATGTAATAAAATTGTGTGAAATTGTACAAAATGGCAGTGCAATATATAAAATGCAGTCATTTAAATTATTATTTTTCTACAATTTTTGCTTGAACATGTCAAGTCATCTTTATTTATATAGCGCTTTTTACAATTCAGATTGTTTCAAAGCAGCTTCGGTGTTAACAGGAAAATAATGCAACAGAATTTAATAGAAAGTAATGTAGTTAAATATTTAGTGTCCCAACATGTTACACATATCTAATAATTTCTGTAATACATTTCATTTTAATTTTGCCACTAATAAATATGCTAAAATATATGTTTAAATCATATGTGTAGGAAATAGCAAATTATATTATTGAATCTGAAACATCTACACTCACCTAAAGGATTATTAGGAACACCATACTAATACTGTGTTTGACCCCCTTTCGCCTTCAGAACTGCCTTAATTCTATGTGGCATTGATTCAACAAGGTGCTGAAAGCATTCTTTAGAAATGTTGGCCCATATTGATAGGATAGCATCTTGCAGTTGATGGAGATTTGTGGGATGCACATCCAGAGCACGAAGCTCCCGTTCCACCACATCCCAAAGATGCTCTATTGGGTTGAGATCTGGTGACTGTGGGGGCCATTTTAGTACAGTGAACTCATTGCCATGTTCAAGAAACCAATTTGAAATGATTCAAGCTTTGTGACATGGTGCATTATCCTGCTGGAAGTAGCCATCAGAGAATGGGTACATGATGGTCATAAAGGGATGGACATGGTCAGAAACAATGTTCAGGTAGGCCGTGGCATTTAAGCGATGCCCAATTGGCACTAAGGGGCCTAAAGTGTGCCAAGAAAACATCCCCCACACCATTACTCCACCACCACCAGCCTGCACAGTGGTAACAAGGCATGATGGATCCATGTTCTCATTCTGTTTACGCCAAATTCTGACTCTACCATCTGAATGTCTCAACAGAAATTTAGACTCATCAGACCAGGCAACATTTTTCCAGTCTTCAACTGTCCAATTTGGGTGAGCTTGTGCAAATTGTAGCCTCTTTTTCCTATTTGTAGTGGAGATGAGTGGTACCCGGTGGGGTCTTCTGCTGTTGTAGCCCATCCGCCTCAAGGTTGTGCAAGTTGTGGCTTCACAAATGCTTTGCTGCATACCTCGGTTGTAACGAGTGGTTATTTCAGTCAAAGTTGCTCTTCTATCAGCTTGAATCAGTTGGCCCATTCTCCTCTGACCTCTAGCATCAACAAGGCATTTTCGGCCACAGGACTGCTGCATACTGGATGTTTTTCCCTTTTCACACCATTCTTTGTAAACCCTAGAAATGGTTGTGCGTGAAAATCCCAGTAACTGAGCAGATTGTGAAATACTCAGACCGGCCCGTCTGGCACCAACAACCATGCCACACTCAAAATTGGTTAAATCACCTTTCTTTCCCATTCTGACATTCAGTTTGGAGTTCAGGAGATTTTCTTGACCAGGACCACACCCCTAAATGCATTGAAGCAACTGCCATGTGATTGGTTGATTAGATAAATGCATTAATGAGAAATTGAACAGGTGTTCCTAATAATCCTTTAGATGAGTGTATGTTCATTTAAATACAGACATTACCATTTTACATATTACATTTCAAATTGAATATTGCAACCCATAAGCTTCCGTAGTATTAACTATAGGTTTTACATCAAGTCAGCTATCACTTAATTTCGGTGCGAGGCGCTGTGCGGTCTCACACTTGCCACATCCCTTGAGACGGCTCTGTTCCACATACACTTTATTGACAAAAGTATTAGGACGCTCCTCCAAATCACTGAGTTCAGGTGTTCAATAACTTCATGGTCACAGGTGTATAAATGAAGCACTAGGCATGCAGACGCTTCTACACACATTTTTGAAAGAATGGGTCACTCTCAGGAGCTCAGTGAACTCAAGCATGGTACCGTGATAGGTTGCCACCTGTGCAATAAGTCCATTCCTGAAATTTCCTCACTACTAAATATTCCACGCTCAACTGTTAGTGAGATTATAACAAAGTGGAAGTGATTGGGAACAACAGCAACTCAGCCACGAAGTGATAGGCCACGTAAAATCACAGAGCGGGTCAGCGCATGCTGAGGGTCACTGTGTGCAGAAGTCACCAACTTTCTGCAGAGTCAATAGCTCCAGACCTCCAAACTTCTGTGGCCTTCAGATGAGCTCAAGAACAGTGTGTAGAGAGCTTCATGGAATGGGTTTCCATGGCCAAGCAGCTCATCCAAGCTTTACATCACCAAGTGCAATGCAAAGCGTGGGATGCAGTGGAGTAAAGCACGCCGCCACTGGACTCTAGAGCAGTGGAGACGTGTTCTCTGGAGTGACCAATCACGCTTCTCTGTCTGACAATCCCATGGACGAGTCTGGGTTTGGCGGTTGCCAGGAGAACGGGACTTGCCTGACTGCATTCTGCCAAATGTAAAGTTTGGTGGAGGGGGGAATTATGGGGTGGGGTTGTTTTTCAGGGGTTGGGCTTGGCCCCTTAGTTCAAGTGAAAGGAAGTTTGGTGTGGAGGAACTTGACTGGCCTGCACAGAGTCCTGACCTCAACCCGATTGAACACCTTTGGGATGAATTAGAGCGGAGACTGCGAGCCAGGCCTTCTCGTCCAACATCAGTGCCTGACCTCACAAATGCGCTTCTAGAAGAATGGTCAAAAATTCCCATAAACACACTCCTAAACCTTGTGGAAAGCCTTCCCAGAAGAGTTGAAGCTGCTATAGCTGCAAAGGATGGGCCAACTGCATATTAAACCCTGCGGATCAAAGAACTGTACTTTATATGGTGTAAAATAATATATATCACATATATATATATATATATATATATATATATATATATATATATATATATATATATATATATATATATAAAACCTGATTTCAAAAGAGTTGGGACACTGTACAAATTTAAATGTACATATAAGGAACAGCTGGAGGACCAATTTGCAACTTATTAGGTCAATTGGCAACATGATTGGGTATAAAAAGAGCCTCTCAGAGCCCCCGTCCTTCTTGCCCACAAAGAAAAAGCTGGAAGCGGCAGGGGAGTTGGATGGTTGAATGAACCCTTTGTTGAGTGCCTCCCTGATGTACTCCTCCATGGCCTGTTGCTCCAGGATGGACAGGGGGTAGATATGTCTGTTGGGAAGCGACGCCCCAGGCAGCAGATCTATAGCACAGTCCCATGGCCGATGAGGGGGAAATTCGGTGGCCCGTTGTTTGCTGAACACATCCTGGAACGCCCGATACTCGAAGGGGATGGCCTGCATGGGAGCAGAAGAGGGTTCGTCCAGGGATGCGGCGGCCACGGGGATAGATGTGGGTTCTGGTGGTGGTGAAGTGGGGGTAAGGTTCCTCTTGATGGGAATTAGGTAGTTCTGCTTGCAGGCATCACTCCATCGTAAGACCTCGCCAGTGGACCAGTTCATTGTGGGTGAGTGGGCAGCGAGCCACAGGCGTCCCAGGACGATATCGGCGGTAGATCCCTCCAGCACCAGTAGGGAAAGTTGTTCCTGATGGAGACAGCCGATCTGCACAGTGATGGGATCCGTGACGTAGCAAATGCACCTCTGACCCAGCAGCTTTCCCAAAATGGAATGTGCACGGTACAGATTTGACAGGGGAGATGTCTTGACATGAAGCTTGAGTCGCATTTCTGAGGAGATGAAGTTTCCTGGCGGATCCGGAATCTATGAGGGCTTTCGCTGAAACAGAACCAAACGGGGTAGTTAAAACAATGGTGGTTACAGGAAGTGTCAGCATAACAGGGTCTGTGTGTATAGTACTCACCGCTGGGTGCGGGGGTCGGGTCGGGCAGATGGCTCGGTCGTGACCCGACCCCCCGCAGTAGAGACAAAGGTGCAAACGCATACGTCGGTCTCTTTCAGTGGGAGTTAAACGGTGATGGTCGATATGCATGGGTTTTGGTGCTGGAGGGGTAGACTCCCATGGTGGAGGCGGGGAATGCAACGGGTGAACCGGGTTGGAGCTGGCAGCAAGATTTTGAGAGACAAGGGTGGCTTGATGTATGAAGTTTTCTAGTCCTGTGTGGTTATCATAGATGGCTAGGGAAACTCGGAGTTGTGGGTTCAATCCAGCACGGTAGACAGCGAGTAAGGCAGGCTCATTCCATCCACTTGCGGCGGCTAGGGTGCGGAAACTGATATTGTAATCGTGGAGTGATTGGGTACCTTGTTGAAGCTTTAACAGTTGATCATGAGTGGTGGTGGGTCCAGAAGATCTGCTGAACACCTCACGGAAGTGACGAGTGAAGGCTTCGATGGATTGAGTTACTGGGCCGTTGGCATCCATGATGGCTCTGGCCCATTGGAGCGCTCGTCCGGTGAGGTGGGTAACAATAAAGGCTATTTTGGATCGATCGGTGGTGAACTGATGAGCCTGCATTTCAAAATAGAGGGAACATTGTAAGAGAAAACCGTTGCATTCCGCCGCCTCACCAGCGTAGGGCGCTGGTCGGGCCACGGGACTGGCTGAGGCAGACAACGAGGAAGATCCCAGATGCATGGTGTGGAGGAACGCTTGGGTGAGATCGGTGAGCGGAAGCGGTGCCGGAGATGAGGGATCACCAGCCACTGCTTCGGCCTGACTGCTGGTCTGGTCATCTGTCATGATAGACTTGAGGACACAGAGGTTAGTATGCAGTAACAGGTTTTATTGAAGTCAGGACACGAAACAGTGAACTGGTGAACAGGTGTAAGCACAGGGAATGGTGAGAGGCTTAACTGGAGTGGTGAACACAGAGAATATCTTAAAGAACCTTGAAATCGTGGAACTCGGGGAATCTCGGGGAACTTGGAAGTAGAGTTTCTTGGAAGCTTTGGACTGCGAAGAGTAGCGAAGCAGTCTGTGTAGCGTGAGCTGTGACCAGACGCTGAGTGTGGGGTGAGGGCTGGTGATAAAGGGCTTCAGTGATGGGAAACAGGTGTGGGTGCTCAGTATTCAGGTGATTGGGAACAAGTGGGCGGAGCGTGGGAGTCTGGTGCAGAGGGCGTGGCTGAGTCCATGACAATGACTCTCATCTTTAAGATGAAAACTATAAATCACCTGATCGTCTTTGTTTCTGGCTTTGTTTGCAACAAATTATGTGTTTTGATAAAAACTACAAAGAGCACAAACCTACTCTGTTACTTCTCAAAAAGATCTGTAGACGAATGACAGAATGAAGTCAGTCTGGTTTGTAATACAGTATATCCTGAAAGTATTCACAGCGCTTCACTTTTTCCACAGTTTATGTTACAGCCTTACAGTTTATGGTGACCCCGACGTGATCTCAAGGATGCGAGGTTCTTTTCAGCGAAGTATTGGGATTACAACAAGCAAGAGGTGATTTCCTTCTCTTTCTTCAGCTGTTATGGTAAGTCCATTCTTATTTGTGGATAATCTTAGTGAAATTTGTGTAAAGGTCCAATGTTAGACTGTGTTTGTTTTCCTTTCAGGCTGATGGCTGCCACTCTTCAGACCCAGACTCCACAAGGGTCTGGGCTGGCCGGCATCAGCCAGGATACACACACACACACACACACACACTTAACATAGGAGATGGGAGTGAAGATACTTCATGAAGCCATTCACACCCCAGAGCACACATAGCTACATGGCTTCCCAGTGTAAAACCTGGAACTAAATGATACAACACAGATTATGGTAGGATAGACACCACCCATCTCCTATACACAACATACACAACACACACCTTTAACTCTAAAATCGTACAACATCTCTACCTGGAATAGATCATATCCAGGCCAAAATCATTAATATAATGCAAATCTATCATACATTATTCACCTTCATACATATAGGACAAGGGCAATTATTTTCATAATTCCTTTTCAGTTATGTTGAACAAGTTTATGGCTTACAGCCATGTCAACTTCCTGTATGTATTCCATGTAAGGTGCATAAAACATGTGCATGGCTATCGACACACATCAATTGATTGACAATTAATTGATTAGTAAATTGATGGACAAAATCTTTATTATGTCCAGTCATTGATATTGTTGCAAACTGGGAGGCCCCTAGTTTCCAACATATGACTAATGACAATGAAAATATATCTAAAAGAGTTAGATGCAGAGTGCAGGCATTTCTATCAATTAATTAAACAATTCTCAGTCAGACCTGCCTTATTGAGTGTGTCTTAGCCTGTACATCAAATGCACAGAAGATGAGTGCAAAAGCTAAACTAGAGATTTAAATCTCTGTTTCTGTAAATCTCATCCTCTAAGTGATTTGATTTTAACATCAGATTTCAGTAATGATTTGAAAGTAAAAACAACTGATATAGACAATTTTATAATAACAATTATTAAATTGTGTAATTCCATGTTTAATTATGTGATATATTTTAATTATGCATACTTCTGGTAAATATACTTGTTATATTGATGTTTTGTTACCCTACCTTTAATTCATCCAGACTACGTTTAAATTCCACTTCCATGTCAGTGGTAGTGAAGAATCTGGCTATCAAATGAGACCTACTTACTAAATATTTGACCCTGAGAAATGAGACCATATTTACCACTCGCACTTCTGACATGAGTTTATCATGTGTTGTTTTTCTTATGTTCTTGTGTTTATCCAACAACTCTCTTTTCCCATCTCACAATAACCAGAAGGTCATCAGTGTTCGATTATTGCATGGTTATTCAGAAGTTGTTCAGGTGTCTCACACACAATGGAGCATCATCAGTGAAACGATTCCTTCACCCATGGAGATCTGACCTGCCCGGCAAACCAAACCTTCTGCTTGAAGGTGACCGAGGACTTCTCAAAGGGTCAGCTAGCTAAGAATCCTGGGGAGGACAGGACACAGATGCTTCCTCAAAGTGTAAAGACACTTTCCACTGACACTTTCTGCTCATGCTGATGGACACAACAGACTTGGGACAACAAATCATTCTACAGACTGAAAACTATTGCAATCAAGTGCAGGTGGAAGCAAACCTGACCAACAGGATCATAGATATCCTGTCCAATTGCGACAGCATCCAGTCAGCGCAGTATGCCTACACCTAAAGGGACTGTGCCAGAGGTGTGTTTTGCAGTGTTTTCATCTTCATATTCAGCCTGTCTTAATGTTGTTATTTCAGGTGACTACTTGATTCCTGCACCCATGGACTTGTGTTGTTAACAAGGATCAGCACCATGAACACTCCGGAAACAACATCCAAAATATGGAAACAGGGAATATCCAAATATCAAAGTCAAAGTCAGCTTTATTGTCAATTCTGCCATACGTACAGTACATACATACAGAGAATTGAAATTCTATGACTCTCAGACCCTAGGTGCCTAACAACAACAAAACAATAACAATAACAACAAAAGTTTAACAGTAACAACAACAGAGGAAAGATTAAAAAAAGATGGATAAAGTGAATTATAGAGGTAAAGTGGCGATGGCAAATAGTGCAAACAATGGTAACAATAGTGCAATTTCAGATTTAAGTCAGTGCAGGTATAAAATAAAATTATAAGAGTGTGTGCAAAAAAAAAAAAAAAAAAAGAGTCTGTAAGAGGGGAGACCAATTCCTCAGAGAGACAATATATGAGGTAGATGAAGGGGGGAACGGGGGTGATTCCCAGATCAGATGCGTGGGGCAGAAGAGGGAGGGTCGGCAGAGTCGGGAGGGAGTTCAATGCCCTGACAGCTTGGGAATGAAGCTGTCCTTCAGTCTGCTGGTCCTTGCTTGGAGACTGCGAAGCCTCCTCCTGATGGCAGCAGACTGAAGAGGCTGTGCGATGGGTGGGTGGGGTCTCTCGCAATGATGAGGGCTTTTGCGGGAGAGGCGGGAGTTATAAATGTCCTGGAGGGTGGGAGAGAGACACCAACGATCTTCTCAGCTGCTCTCACTATGCGCTGAAGTGCTTTACGGCAGGATGCGTTGCAGGCGCCGTACCACACAGTGATGCAGCTGGTCAGAATGCTCTCGATGGTGCCTCTGTAGAAGGTGCGCATGATGGGGCTGGGGCTCCGGCTCTTCTCAGCTTGCGGAGAAAGTAGAGTCGCTGCTGTGCTTTCTTGGTCAGTGCTGTGGAGTTGGCGGTCCAGGAGAGGTCCTCTGTGATATGCACACCCAGGAATTTGGTGCTCCTCACCCTTTCCACGGTCACACCGTTGATGGTCAGAGGAGCGTGCTGGGTGTGCATTCTCCTGAAGTCAGCAACAATCTCCTTCGTCTTCTCCACGTTCAGAGAGAGATTGTTGTCGCCACACCACCTGGCCAGGCGGCTCACCTCGCTCCTGAAGTTCGTCTCATCATCGTTGCTAATGAGACCAACTACGGTCGTGTCGTCCGCAAACTTGATGAAGAGATTGCTGTTGTGTATGGGTGTGCAGTCATGTGTCAGCAGAGTGAAAAGGAGGGGCTCAACACACATCCTTGAGGGCTCCAGTGTTCATGATGATGGAGTTGGATGAGTTACTGCCGACCTGAACTGCCTGAGGTCTTCCGTCAGGAAGTCCAGCAACCAGTTGCACATCGATGTGCTGAGTCCCAGCTGTGACAGTTTTTGAGTGAGCTGTAGAGGGATGATTGTATTGAATGCTGAACTAAAGTCTATGAACAGCATTCTGACATAAGTGTCTTTATTTTCCAGGTGAGTGAGTGCTGAATGGACGGTGGTGGCAATGGCGTCATCGGTCGAGCGTTTTGACCGATATGCAAATTGGTAGGGGTCCAGGGAGGGGGGGAGGACAGACTTAATGTGGTGCATGACTAGCCGCTCAAAGCACTTCATAAGGATGGGGGTAAGTGCGACTGGACGGTAGTTGTTGAAGCAGGATGGAGATGATTTCTTAGGGACTGGAATGATGGTGGTTGCTTTGAAGCATGTGGGGACGACAGCTTGACTCAGTGAAATGTTGAAGATGTCTGTGAAGACATCAGTGAGTTCCTCTGCACAGTCTCTCAATACACGTCCAGGAATGTTGTCAGGACCTGGAGCTTTGCGTGCGTTGACCCTGCTGAGGGATCTTCTCACGCTGTCCCTGGGCAGTGACAACATCAGGTCATCGGGAGGAGGAGGTGACTTCTGTGCAGTGGTGATGTTGTGAGCTTCAAAGCGAGCAAAGAAAGTGTTCAGCTCATTCAGCAGGGGGGTGGAGCTGTCACATGTCCGTGCAGGGGGCTTATAATCTGTGATGGTCTGAATACCCTGCCACAGGCTCCTTGTGTCTCTGCTGTCGCTGAAACGATGGGCTATCCTCCTGGAGTACTGTCTCTTAGCCTTCCTGATGCCGCGTGACAGGTTGGCCCTTGCTGTCCTCAGGCCCACCTCATCTCCAGCTCTGAAGGCAGAGTTACGCATCTTCAGGAGTCTGTAGACATTTCCTGTCAGCCACGGTTTTTGGTTGGGCCAGACGGTGATGGTCTTTGTGACTGTTACATCCTCCATACACTTGGTGATATAAGAAGTAACAGTCTCAGAGTACTCCTGGATGTCTATGGTGTTGTGGTAGGTTGCAGCCTGTTTAAACATGTCCCAGTCAGTGGTGTCGAAGCAGTCTTGAAGAGCCTCTGATGACCCTTCAGGCCAGACTTGAATCTGCTTCTGGACTGGTTTGGTGGCTTTCACAAGTGGTCTGTATGCTGGCATTAACATAACAGTGATGTGATCTGAAGCACCCAGGTGGGGGAGGGGAAGGGCTTTGTAAGCTCCTCTCTGTGTAGTGTACACAAAGTCCAGAGTGTTTTTACCACGTGTTGGGAAGTCAATGTGCTGATGAATTTTTGGAAGCACACTCTTTAGGTCTGCATGGTTGAAATCTCCAGCCAAGATGAGAAAAGCATCTGGGTGGGCTGTCTGCTGATCACTGATGTGTTTATAAAGATTATTTAGTGCCTCACTCCTGTTGTTGTTGGAGCTGGGGGGGATGTATACAGCAACAAGTATAATAGCTGAATATTCCCGCGGTAGATAAAACGGCCGACATTTAATAATCATAAACTCCACCAGGGGTGAGCAGTGTTTGCAGACCACAACAGCATCGCGGCACCACGCATCATTGGTGTAAACACAGAGTCCGCCACCGCGGGTCTTACCTCCCTCGACGAGCACTCTGTCCGCCCGATGGCATGTGCGCTGATCGAGCTGAATGGCGTGGTCCGGAACGCTGTTGTTGAGCCATGTTTCCGTGAACACAAAAACACAACAGTCTCTTACAGTCTTCCGACTAGAGCAAAGAAGACGAAGATCGTCCAGTTTATTGTCCAACGAGCGTACATTAGCGAGAATGATGGAGGGGATAGCCGGCTTGTGTGGTTTAGCCGCTAGCCTGACACGGATACCTCCGCGCTTCCCCCTCTTCTGTTTCCTCTCACCCCGTTTGTGGCGCCTCCACTGTGGGAGAGGTGCAGTAGTGGGGGACGGTGATGGGGTAGGCCCCCAGAGAAGGCCGTGATCCCGCAGATCTTGAGCGAGCGCCGAGCTTGGATTGAAGACTGTAGTTTTTCCAACCTCGAGCAGAAACTCACGTCTGTAGCTGAGTTTGCAGATGAACGGATGCGACAAGGACATACAAAAACACTGTGATTTACACGACGAAAAACACAAAAACACCGGTCCGTCGGGAGAGAGAGAAGCCGCTGCGTGTGCACGCGCCGCCATCTTATAATCAAGAAATAGACCTCCCCGTCGGGGAATCGAACCCCGGTCTTCTGCGTGACAGGCGGAGATACTGTCCACTATACTAACGAGGAATATGTCCCCTTGGAAACTCATATGAATTTGTCCCAAGGGACCAGGGGTCATCTGTAAGGAGCGGTTTTACTGCTAAGACAAAAGCTGAGATCCAACACCCTGCATTAAAACAATAAAACTCAATCTGAAGAGAAGATCTCACAGAGAAACTGTAGGACACTGCCCTGACCAAAACCCTCTCCCCCTCTCTACCTCCCTTTCCCCTTCCCCCTGATTCAAGTTCCAGAATGCAGATATACTACATATGATTTATCTTGTGAATCTATTGTTTTATCCCTTTCATGTCTGGTGTCTTTTTAAAGGTCATAGTGCGATTGGTAAAATGGTCTCAACATCACTGAAGTCACTGGTAGGGTTAGAAAGATTGAAACATATGAGAATTGTGTTCTCCTTTTTGAGTGGTCTCTCCAAAGATATCTGATCTTCTCCCCCAAACTAGGTGTTTGTGTTGCAAATATTTACAACCCTTTTGTTCTGGTCTGGGTATTTAAGGAAGGGTAGCAGGGCTGCCATTGGGGGAACATCCTGTAGACAGAACCCCCATACAGTGTTGTGTCTGTGTCATAAGAGGCACTCACACACACTGTATGTAGTGTGCCAGATATGACTCTTTGAAACTATTTTCATGTTACTTAATTGTATTTTATATTTTTATGCTGAAAGTTGTGTACCATGGATTCATGTTTAATTATGATGTTTAAGTTCTGTCTGGCCAAAATAAACCTTTGTCTTGATTTACCTTGTATTATTCTGAAACAAGTTATTCTAGTATTGATCAAACCGGAGTCCTTTATTTCCGCAATTCTTTTGCCAGAATAGATCAAACCGAGGACCCCTGACTGAAGCATGGAGCACAGCATGCGGGATAATCTGATTTCTGACTATTACTGTATTAGCAAGTTGCAGCTTTCGTGACTATTACTAAAATTACACTTTTTGTTGAGTAAGCATGTGCGACCACTTAAAGGTAAAATATTCACTCTGTAATCCTCTGACTAATATCAGAACTGGCTAGGTTGTGATCGTGGGCGGGCGAAACCGGACGGTTCGTTCCTGTGCGATATCGGGTCCCTTGATGAACGAATATTTGAAATTAAGAGATACTAAGAGAAATCAACAATCTAAATTATTATAAACTATATAAACTAAATTTATGATCAGCTGTTAAGTTACAAATGTAACCAAGTTACAAAGAATTGGAGTCAGATAAAATTAACCATTGAGTCAGATTTAAAATTCGATGGTCATAAATTAAGTGAATCCAACAGAAGTTTTGAAAAGGCAGACACGCAGAAGTCCTTCGACCAGGCCGTTAGATTCCGTCCTTGGGCTAACGGATAGACCTTACAGCCTTATTCCAAAATGGATTCAATTAATTATTTTCCTCAAAATTCTACAAACAATAGCCTATAATGACAAAGTCAAATACATTTGTATCTTTTTGACAGAAAACATCTGTAAAAGTATTTGAAGTGTAATTTGATTGTTTAGTTTGTTTATGTCCCATTACATTTCATGGAGAAGGCGATTATGAGCTGTACTGGGACCAGCCACCTGAGGGCGATCGAGGCGCTTTGGCTTCACTTTTCAGGACTGGTGTGGCACACTTGTATAAAACAAACAAAAGTACAGTCACAGATATTTATTGCAATAACTGACTTCTGAAGCCATACGATATCTTTATGTAAAGAACAGAGTGGATCTTAATGTATTAATCGCTGAAATGATCCCACCGCTCAGTGAACTTTTCCCCCTCAGGTCATATCTCATTCAAAAGATACACCCGAATCTTTAGCATGCAATCGGTCACGAGACACACAAGAGCCAATGACATTTTACAATCAGAGCTGACGTAATGACACAATTGATCACGAGACATACAAGAGTTTTTGAATGTGTGTGCATGATCTATGACATAGATATGTAGCCTAGAAATCTAGATGCACACTAGCGGTTGCAAATTTTATTTGCAGCCAGGGCGTTTCGCAAAGCTCCGCTGGCTTGCGAGCTGGAAAAACCAAACTCTAGTCAGGCCAATCACATCGTGTATAGAGTCGGTGGTCAGGCTTAACATCATGACAGCAGAATTGTGACGGTTCCGCATGCTTTTGAAAGACAACCGTCTAACCGTCTTTCCTTCACACAAATCAATCGCTTTGGCCTCAGAGCACTTGGAATATTTGTACCTTTTGAACAAACTGCGCCTGTAGTTGTATCTGCCTGTTATATCCTGTGTTTTATATCATATAATACATAAATGGGTAGGTTATGGGGTGGGGTTGGGTTAGTGTTCAAACGTGTATAAATAGCGTAAATAAAAAAATTAAATAAATGTAAATAAACTCATGCTGGCAAAATCATAACCAAATATATAATTTCACCATGACGATAACATTCTGTCACGGTTCGCCAGAAAAGACGCTAGATCCAAGTGCGAGAATAGAGTTTATTCGTAACAGGAAGTAAACAATCCAGAACAGAGAACTGAAGATCCTGGGATTCCAACAGCGGCCGGGCAGGAAGCGGAAGCGCTAGCACAGGCAGCGGTGACGCAGGGACCACAGCGGCCAGGGAACAGGACAGAATCCACCGACGACGACGACGACGACGATGACGCGACGACGACGAAGGATAATCCCAGGGAAGGCAAACCAGCAGCGTGCGAAAGACAGCGCAATCTGCAAACGAACCGACAACGTGATAGAAGGGAAGGGTGGATAAATAGGAAGAGGAAATGATGTGCAGCTGGAACGGGAGGAAGGTAATCAGTAACCACGCCCCCACAATACCACACAACAAGGGGGAGGAGTCGATGAACCCCTGAACCGTGACACATTCCCATGCCCAATGCGTCTTTGTATGACGCCACAGGTTTTTCAGTGAAATCAATGGAGTATCCTGTGTGTTAAAAAGTGACGCCGAAGCTCCTGACCAAGCATCAATATGTGAGGAGTTGGGAGTGAGAACGTGTTGTTCTTTCACAGACTCCATTTCAACATCCTCAATCGGCACATTAGTCTCTGTTTGTTTACCAGCAGCCACAAAACCTTCACCAGAATTATTTACACTAATTTTCTCACAGTGTTGAATTCATTCACCTTGTCAATAACTTTAAAACTGATGAGGGACTGCATTATATCCTGCAACATCTCGACAGACCTGGGACTTATGCAAGGATCTTATTTGTGGACTTCAGTTCGGCCTTCAATACCATCATGCCTGATCTTCTTACAGCTAAACTGACCCAGCTCTCCATGCCATCCTTAATCTGTCAGTGGATCACCAGCTTCCTGACAGACCGGCAGCAGCGAGTGAGACTGGGGAAACTCACATCCAAGACTCTCACTACCAGCACTGGCGCCCCCCAAGGGTGTGTTCTCTCCCCACTGCTCTTCTCCCTGTACACCAATGACTGCACTTCTAAAGACCCTTCTGTGAAACTCCTGAAATTCGCAGACGACACCACCGTCATCGGCCTCATCCAAAACGGTGATGAGTCTGCTTACAGACTGGAGGTTGAACAGCTGGCTGTCTGGTGCAGTTATAACAACCTTGAGCTCAATAAGCTCAAAAAGGTGGAGATGATAGTGGACTTCAGGAGGAACAACCCTGCTCTGCCCCCACTCACCATCATGAACAGCACAGTGGCAGCAGTGGAGTCATTCAGGTTCCTGGGCACCACCATCTCTCAGGACCTGAAGTGGGACAATCACATTGACTCCATTGTAAAAAAGGCCCAGCAGAGACTGTACTTCCTTCGTCAGCTGAGGAAGTTCAACCTCCCACAGGAGCTGCTGATCCAGTTCTACTCGGCTGTCATTGAGTCTGTTTTGTGCACATCCATCACTGTCTGGTTTGGTTCAGCTACCAAATCTGACATCAGGAGACTACATCGTACAATCCGGACTGCAGAGAGGATTATTGGTGCCCCCCTGCCTGTACTCCAGGACCTGTACTCTTCCAGAGTGAGGAAGAGGGCAAGTAAAATCATCACAGACTCCGCTCACCCTGGACACTTCCTGTTTGAACTGTTACTGTCAGGACGGTGACTCCGATCACTGGCCACTAGAACATCTAGGCACAGGAACAGTTTCTTCCCACAGAGCCATTTCCTCTTGAACAGTTGAAACAGTATACATATATATTATATATATATATATATATATATATATATATATATATATATATATATATATACACATACCTCTATTTTATTTTGTACTATTTTTCATATTTGTATATTTGTGTTCATGTTGTGTTGTATTGTATATGTGCACTGGAAGCTTCAGCACCAAGACAAATTCCTTGTGTGTGGCAATAAAGCTCTTTCTGATTTTGATTCTGATTCTGATTCTGATATGCTGGGCCTCATTTATCAATCTACCGTGGAAACGAGCTCCGGAATTACCTTACGACAGGGTTCATGTGTGATTCATGAAACATTCATATGCCACCAATCCCATCATACGAATGACTGTACGTTGAAAAATGTGGTGGCTAAAAACGATCGCCATTTAAATATCACGCCCCTAAAAATTCACGGTTTAGAGGCTCGCCCCTTTACCCACCTGTTTACAACATGGAGAAACGTAACCCAGCCAAGAAGAGAAAGTAATCTTGTGAAAGGCTGAATCCAGCTACTTTATTCGTTTGTTGGGCCGACTTATTGACGAGTGAGCCTCTTCTTGAACCCTTTTACGGTCTTCGTTTGGGAATTACACTACACAATTGTTTTTTTAGAAATAAAAATAAATATGACACTCACTTTATAACTACTATGCACATTTCAATAAAATATGAAAATATGAATAAATAAATAATGGGCCGAGGCAGTGGGCCCAGAGGGTTGGTCCTCCCTGATGGAAACGGAGTAGGGGGCCCCCCGCCGGATTCTGGGAGTTGGCACTGGTCGTCTTCGTCGTCCTACCCGGGACCTAAGAGCAGGGACAGATTGAGAAGGAGTAACAGGCAGGGGGAGAGAAGAGAAAGGAGAAAGGGAGCTGCTTGGGGCCGCCCCGTAGGCTGCCAAGTGGTCTTCCGCCAGCTGGACGGCCTCCTCCAGGGTCGCTGGCCGGTGGCACTGCACCCATTCCGCCGTCCGTTTCGGAAGCTGGCGACAGTACTGTTCCAGTACCACCATCTCAATCACCCCTTCAACATCCCGGTTCTCAGATAACAACCACTGGCGACAGGCTCCCCGAAGCTGCTGGGCGAAAGCAAAGGGAGACCCACACTCCTGGAGGGTGAGGGACCAGAAACGTTGGCGATGTTGCTCAGGGCTGTGCCCCACCCTCTGCAGAACAGTTTTTTTAAGGTCCTTATAGCTGAGCAAATTTTGTGCAGGCAACTGCCGCGCAGCAAGCTGGGCTTCTCCGGTTAACAGCGGGATCAGCCGCACGGCCCACTCCCCCTCTGGCCAGTGACAGGCCTCTGCAGTGCATTCGAACAGTTCAGTAAAGGCCTCCGGGTCATCCTCGGCACCCATTTTCTGTAACGGGACCTGAGGAGGCGGAGGTATGTTTGTGGGAGTGATGGGCACAGTGCCCTGGGCCAGCACGTCCCGCAGCAGCTGTCGGTCTTCCTGCTGGAGCTCAAGGAGTGACCGGAACCTCCGGTCTTGCTCCTCCCTGAGCTCCATGAGGGCCTGGTGTTGAGCATGGTGGAGGTTAGCGAGGGACTTTACGACCTCCCCCAGTGGCACAGACTCCATAACAAAAGAAAGACAGATCCCCGCAGTACTTCCCGGGTTTCGGCACCACTGTGATAGCTTTTCAGCTATCTGAAGGAAAAAGGTGGGGTCGTCTTTATGCCAACTTGCAGTAACTTTTATTCTTAATACTATAACCAAAAGAATGCTCGAGGGCATCAACAAAATAAACCGAGCACTTTCAGGCAGCTTTCAGATGGCAGGGTTTGGTGGCAGCACACAGAAGCTCAGCTCTCTCCCCAGGCAACCCCTCTCCTTCTCCAAGGCCCAGCTTTTATCCTGTCTCTCGACTCACTGCAAAATGAGGACACCTGTTAGATCTCGTTAACAAGAGGTGTGTCCCTTAACCATTAGCCCTCCCAAACTCCTCTTCCGCCTGCAACAGCCTCTAAACCACGCCCCGCTGACCACTCTGCCAAAATGGTGGAGTTTAGATTGCGTGACGTCAACCTCCGGATCTCTATACTCCAAGACATAGAATCTGTGATTCTGAAGTACAGTATCCACACCGGTGCAGTGACTGACAGCCTCACACACTCCTCAAAACATTAGATTCATCCGCGCTGAGGAGCTGATGCACAACTCACGTACAGTTGATAAGTCTGCAAATAACTGCAATTACAGGTTTCAAACAGAGATGGTGACACAGAGGCAAAACTTACAGACTGCAGCTTTAAGCAAATTGGTTACTTCAGCGATTAGCATTAAGCTTTGTATCAGTAGAAATCCGGTAGTATGTTCAAATGATCGTGCTTCATTCAGTGTCTGTTCTCTAACTGAACTAAATGCTAATTTCACATTTCTACTACATAAATGACCCAGTTTAAATACACATTCATCTTCCCAGCACTGAAGTACCCCTTTAATGTTTTAAAATTATGAAATCATAAATCAGGGGAACCAAATCTAACCACTTTAAAAAAAGTGAAAAATAAATTTTTATTTTCAAAAAAATAAAAGTTTGATATGATGCAACTTTTACTTTCAGCTCACGGACTTCAATCAAGTTTGATTTTTGGCCCTTCATTGTAAAATGTTTGGGCACCTCTGATCTAGAGGAAGTTGATGCCTATTGGAGCCTAAAGTGACAGAAAAAAGAGCTAGACGGTCACATGCATTAACACTTAAAGATGTGCAGTTATTTTAGCTGACGATAGAGTTTCGCATCATTTTAACACAGAGCAGCTTCACATCAGCGCGTCTGTCATTTTATTACTGAAGCAGTTTTGAAGAGTTTGTCTTCTCATATTTGTGGACTGAAACCGCTGAAGATGTTTTGGACTGTTTTGTTCTGTTTGTGTTTCTGCCGTCTGGATGGTGAGTTTTAAATGTGTTTTTATGGCTTCAGCTGCTTCTGTTCTGGTCCCATGTGATAAATGACTGGTTAAATTAGTCAGAGAGGATTAACATTCACTGTCAGGACAGCACTGATAGGGGGCATTCAAATTCTAACGCAAACCCACAGAAAAATACAAACTCAGGAGGTGACAAACTTATTTATATACAATGTTTATACGAGAAAATCCCCAACATGTAATCCTGGAAACAATTGCTATACAGCGTGAAATCCACTACGGGTGCACACAGGTTTATCCATAGATAATAAAAAAATCATATTAAAGCTTTTAGTCAGTAGAGTCGGAGGCGTCAGCATTTCACTGAATCGAACTTCCGCAGTTCTTTCCACTCATTTGTGCATTTCTTTCTCAAAAGTAAGTTTACAAATAAAAAACCTTACAAAAACCTCCAACAGTATTGGAAACATCCATCTCCATTGACTTTGTATTGCATGAAGCGTCCTCCTTGTCATTTCTGACCTATAACAACAAACAGAACAATGTCTAAAAGCTGATATGTGACAAGGTGTAGAGCAAACAAGCTAAAAAACACAGAACCAAAAACCCATACGTTTTTATAAGCTATTGACCCAAAAAAACAAGCATTTAGTGAAGTTCATAATGTAATTTCGGGAGGAGTGAACCCATCTAATCTTTCAAATTAACGAAGTTCACAAGAGCAGGTCTGGGAGGAGTGAATAATCTTTCAATTAACTGCTAAAGCATATACGCAGCCACCTACCTCCGTCTGTCATTAGTTGTCTTTGCATCCCTCCACCTCCCCAACTCCACCAACATAAATTTAGGCATCCCATTTAACATACTCTTCTTCCTAGCACTAGTAGTCCCTGGGCGGTAAATCTAAGCTTGAGTTGAAGCTGCTTCCTCAAGCCCCTCCACCGCTGACAGGTACGGTTTTACGGTTCGGTAGCTCATAAAACCCCCTGCGATGAGCTCATAATCACGACTTCAGAGTTGGGAATTATCACATTTCCGATAGCACGTGAAGGCGGCATTAGTGGGTATGTGGGTTCTTGGGAAATGTAGTCCATTTAATACTACATTTTAGATGGCCGATCGAGAGCCGATCGAGGAGCTTCCCAGGCGTTTGTAACAAGTATTCTAAAGTGTTACCATTCAGACTAGAACTTGTTACAACAATGAAGTAAAAGTGTCTCTTTATTTAGTTATTGTTCCATATATAAATCTATTTTTCTTTTCATTTGTTATCCTTTGTACTGTTGCAGAATATTATTAACATTACATTTAAATGATTAGTAGTATTTCAGTGAAACTTCAAACCAACATCAAGTGATTTTAAAGCTTTAATCTGTGAAAACTCTGTTCTTCAGGTGTGTTTGGTGATGAAGAGGAGTCAGTGTTAGTGGTTAAGGAAGATTCAGTCACTCTAGACTCTGGTCTCACTGAAATAAAGGATGATGATGAGATTCACTGGAGGTTTGGAAACACTGTAATAGCTGAAATCAATAAACGGGCCCACAGATTCACTGTATATGATGATGTTCTTGATGGGAGATTCAGAGACAGACTGAAGCTGGACGATCAAACTGGATCTCTGACCATCACAGTCACCAGATCTGAAGATGATGGACTTTATACACTAGAGCTCAACAGTGTGAGAAAGAAAAAGATCAATGTCAGTTTCTATGGTGAGGTTAAAAAACTTTGTTTCACCTCTTTTTATTGACAAAAGTTTAATTAATGAATGCATAATTGTGTTTATTTTGTCATTCTATTATCTTGTTCATATCAATCAGACATTTTAACTAATTTAGTAAACATTATGAAGTGATTTCACAGTATTAATCTGACAAACCCTGTGTGTGTTTTTGGTTTTACAGAATGGTGGCCAGGGTTACTGATGGAGGGAAAACCAGTCACTCTATACTCTGATCTCACTGAAATAAAGGATGATGATGTGATTCAGTGGAGGTTTTGGATTGAAAACACTGTAATAGCTGAAATCAATAAACGGGCCAACAGATTCACTGTATATGATGATGTTCTTGATGGGAGATTCAGAGACAGACTGAAGCTGGACAATCAAACTGGATCTCTGACCATCACAGACATCACACCTGAACATAAAGGACTTTATACACTAGAGATCAACAGTGTGAGAAAGAAAAAGTTAAATGTCTATGGCCAGGGTGAGGTTAAAAAACTTTGTTTCACCTCTTTTTATTGACAGAATTTTGATTAATTAATGCATCATTTTGTTTCTTTTGTCATTTTATGATCTTGTTTATATCAATCAGACATTTTAACTAATTTAGTAAACATTATGAAGTGATTTCACAGTATTAATCTGACAAACCCTGTGTGTGTTTTTGGTTTTTCAGGATGGTGGCCAGGGTTACTGATGGATGGCGGTCTAGTCACTCTAGACTCTGGTCTCACTGAAATAAAGGATGATGATGAGATTCAGTGGAGGTTTGGAAACACTGTAATAGCTGAAATCAATAAACGGGCTGACAGATTCACTGTATATGATGATGTTCTTGATGGGAGATTCAGAGACAGACTGAAGCTGGACAATCAAACTGGATCTCTGACCATCACAGTCACCAGATCTGAACATAAAGGACATTATACACTAGAGATCAACAGTGTGAGAAAGAAAACGTTCAATGTCTATGCCCAGGGTGAGGTTAAAAAAACTTTGTTTCACCTCTTTTTATTGACAGAATTTTGATTAATTAATGCATAATTGTGTTTATTTTGTCATTCTATTATCTTGTTTATATCAATCAGACATTTTAACTAATTTAGTCAATATTATGAAGTGATTTCACAGTATTAATCTGACAAACCCTGTGTGTGTTTTTGGTTTTACAGGATGGTGGCCAGTGATGGATGTAAATTCAATCACTCTAGACTCTGAACTCATTGATATGTATAATGAAGAGTTTGAAAACACTGAAATAGATTTCCTTGGTGAGATTAAATTGTTTGTCAAACTGACATTTTAACTATTTAACAAACATTACGAAGAGATTTCACAGAATTAATCTGACAAACCCTGTGTGTTTTTGGTGTCTGATTCAATGACGTCCGTGATGGAAGGAGGTCCAGTCACTCTAGACTCTGGTCTCACTGAAATAAAGGATGATGATGAGATTCACTGGAGGTTTGGAAACACTGTAATAGCTGAAATCAATAAACGGGCCGACAGATTCACTGTATATGATGATGTTCTTGATGGGAGATTCAGAGACAGACTGAAGCTGGACAATCAAACTGGATCTCTGACCATCACAAACACCACAACTGAAGATAATGGACTTTATGAACTGAAGATGAGGGTTTCATACAGATCCTCATTAAAAGCATTCAGTGTTTCTGTCCGTGAGTAGAGATCATTTGTCCTGTCTTTCAAATATTCCTGCTTTTGAATTATTTTATAGTTTGAGATGATAGCTCATATGAACACTGACTCAACCAAAAATAAGATTGATTAGATTTGTTCTTGTTTATCTTTTTTTCTGTCATGTTCTCCAGCTCGTCTGCCTGTTCCTGTCATCAGCAGAGACTGTTCATCATCATCATCATCATGTTCATTGTTGTGTTCAGCTGTGAATGTGAGTCATGTGACTCTCTCCTGGTACAAAGGAAACAGTTTATTGTCCAGCATCAGTGTGTCTGATCTCAGCATCAGTCTCTCTCTTCCTCTGGAGGTGGAATATCAGGATGACAACACCTACAGCTGTGTGACCAACAATCTCTTCATCAACCAGACCAGAGATCTCAACATCACTCAACTCTGTCACACATGTTGAGGTACGGCAGCGCTGCTGATATTAGTTGATGTCTGCGCTGATATTAGTGTTGATTGACTGAGCTGATCTCAGTTTGATGCTTTTATTCCTCAGACTCTGTCCACTGTTGTGGTTCTACTGAAGCTGTGATCCGATTGGTCCTCTCTGCTCTGGTGGGCGTGGCTACTGTCATTCTTCTGGTTTATGACATCAGATCCAGAAGAGCTGAACGAGATCAAGCTCATATTCACACACCAGAACCCTAATGGTGTCAATTCTCATACATTCATTTATTAATCTTCATTTATTTGTAATGGCTTTATATGCTGGCATTTACTGTATGTTTATTTTTAGGTGGCTTATTTACACACTAGAACATAATCTGAGAACAAACAGCAACAGATTTTTGCTCATTAACTCATTCGTGCTCAAAGTATCAGAAGTTTGTCTTTGTAAATAATGTTTTTTTTTTAACAATCTAGTCATTCATATTTGATTGGGGGCTTTAAAATGACTTCCAATCACACTTAAAGTCTCACACGTCCTGTAGTGTTATTATTGTTCAGATCAGACGTCTCTAATACTGAAGCTCTTTTACTGACTAAACACGACACGAAATTTCTCTCTGATAAAACACACAGATCTCTCTTTACTACTGCTGTTCATTTGTCATTTGTATTTGCTTGCCTTGATCAATAAAGTTTTTCACTCTGAGGTTCAAGAGTCTCTCCATGTTTATTACATTTATTATGTCGAATACTGCAGGAATACTAACGCAGTGTATTTGAACAATTTCAGCACTACACCACATATACAACTTTACTGTAAACGTTATTTTTAAAGATTTACCTTATTATTAAGGTAATTCTTCCTTCCTACTAAAACTTTTTTAGTTATTAAATTATTTTGTACCTTTTGTTTTCCGAAGGAAACCACATATACATTATGTATTAATGTACTGAACCTAATGTATGTAATGTATGTTTTCTGAGTTTTTCTTTTAAAAACAGAAAGTCCTGGGTAAAACTAAAATGTGTTAATTTTCACTATAGCCTAATACTAGTTTATGTATATTACTTCATACATGAATTAGTGCTTACAGATCTTACAGATCAAATCTTTGTAAAATCCACAAAACCACTGATTTACATGATAACTTCCTTTCTTTTTGTGTCATATTTTACAGTAAACTCATGACTCTCATCTTTAAGATGAAAACTATAATCACCTGATCATTTTTGTTAGCAAGTTATGTATTTTGGTAAGAAATACAAATACCAGAAACCAGCATAAAAAAAAAACGAGTCAAACTGCTCAACTAAAGGAAACACTGATCGCCATAATGGTGATTTTTAAAACATCAACATCTAAACCTCTGTTAGTTCTCCAAAAGATCTGTAGACGAATGACAGAATAAAGTCAGTCTGGTTTGTAATAAGAGAGCTGAAATGTCTCTTCAGTTGATTTCCTCTAAGGCTGCAGCTCAGTTGTAGTTTTTGTGTTTCCCTTCAATGATTCTGCTCTTAATGGAGTCGACCTGGAGGATCTCAGACCAATTTCCGAGAGAATCCCCTGACAAAAAGAGTACAACAGTTTATACAGAACAAGTGCATGGCAAAGGTGACATGATCCATTACACTAATTTTCTCTATTATGATTGGTTCTTCATATGTGCAATTCAGCAAAAACCCTTATCTATTAGTGGTAAACGCTTACTTCTGCTTGCTACTCATGAGGTTAAATAAATACTCAAACCCAGACAGCCTAGTTCTGTTTCCTCTTTTTATTGCAACACTAACTTTGGTTATTGCAACACTAACTTTGTGTAGGCGACATTTAGTTTTCAAAAGTATATGAATGTTAAACCTGCATGGAAAAGGATTTTTTTCTTCACATGCTTTACCTTTGATCAGTTTTGGTTCCTCTAGATGTTTCTTCCTCGTCTGCTTGAATATTTTCATTCATCCTCATTTATCCCTATTGTCTCATGAGCGTGTCTCCAGTTTCAAGCATCCTGACCAACTGCGTTACAGTATGTCCAACAGTTGCAGAGTGCAAGGCATTTCAGTGAGTGGTGAAAACCACCCAGCGCATCACAGGGACTCCACTACCTGCCATCGAGCACATCCAGAGGAAACGCTGTCTGGATCGAGCTCACAGCATCCTTAGGGACGCCTCTAACCCAGCCCACAGATTGTTTTCTCTCCTGCCCTCCGGCAGGCGTTTCAGGTGCCTCTGGACCAGGACCAGCAGACTAAAGAACAGTTTTTTTCCCAGAGCGGTCTCTTTATTGAACTCTAACCCTCGTTGATCCCACTGCCCTCATATACTGCTAACTCTCCTCTCCCCCCTCACATCTGCCTTCACTTTGTTATTTGCACTGCCGACTGTTGATTACAGTAATAACTGTTTATATATGCATCTTGCACTACTATACCTTAACTGGAATATGCTCATTTGCACTATACCATGCACTATTGTACATTGCACATCCATGTCCTACACTTATGCAACCATTGCATATCCTGCACTTGCTGCGATTGCACTTCTGGTTAGACCTAAACTGCATTTTGTTGCCTTGTACCTGTACTTGCGTAATGACAATAAAGTTCTAATCTAATCTAAATCTAATCTAATTTAATGTTTTCCAGCTCATCTGTCTGTCATCAGGAAAATACAGAAACGCGTATATAGAAGTTGGACAAGATATGCTGGGCCTCATTTATCAATCTACCGTGGAAACGAGCTCCGGAATTACCTTACGACATGGTTCATGTGCGATTCATGAAACATTCATATGCCGCCAATCCCATCGTACGAATGACTGTACGTTGAAAAATGTGGTGGCTAAAAACAATCGCCATTTAAATATCACGCCCCTAAAAATTCACGGTTTAGAGGCTCGCCCCTTTACCCACCTGTTTACAACATGGAGAAACAAATAAATAAATATGACACTCACTTTATAACTACTATGCACATTTCAATAAAAATAGAAAATATGAATAAATAAATAAATAAATAAATAAATACCTTATCCAAGTTGTCCACTCCTCCTTTGGATTTGTTATAATCAAAGATCATCTGTGGCTTCCTGTCGTCTCTGCTGCTCACTGAGGCCCCCTTGTGCTAAGAAAAAGCACAGTTTTCCCTTTTTTGGGAGAGTAAGAAACAAGGGACTGTGTCTCCGTAAAGGCATACATTGACGCCTCGCGCACTCGTTTTTTTGTTGCAAGCAGGGCAGGTGGGAGTTCTGGCTTATTTCTTCAAAATGTTCCGACCATTGTAAGCCTCCTCTTCAGCAGCTCCTGTGAAAGGGCATGTGACATGAAAAAATTGTCACAGTAGATTGTGTGACCCCGCAGGCCTTCATGACATCAAGCACAATTCTCATCCCCTGGTTCTTTTCTTGCTGTCCACTCACAGACTTGCCAGTGTAAACTTGCATTTGCCAGGCTTGTTTTAGAATCGCATTCTGCCCAAATTTTGATGCCGTATTTCACTGGCTTACTGGTTATATACTGCTTGAATGGGCAGCGTCCTCTAAACGGCACCAAGCACTCATCTACTGTGACATTTGGCCCAGGATTGTACATCATCGGCAGACGTTCAACCCATTTGTACCACACAACCTGCTAATTTGTCGTTTGCATGCCGAGCAATTCTTGTCTGCGTATCATCAAGCCTGATGACCCTTGAAATTTTCTTGAAGGTCTTCAATGGCATGAATGCACAAAAAAATTGCTCTTCCGGAATCTGGATGCCATAAGCATTCCATGGCCTCATTGTTTGAGCGGTATACCCCAGCATGAATGACAAGATCTTTGCACTCATCAGCAAAAACTCATCTCCCCTCCACATTTGACATGTCAAGCACAATCTTTTGAATTTCCTCTGTACAAAAAAGCTCAAAGGTTGATTTGATGCCCTCAGCATGAGAGCATGCATACCTGGTTATTCCTGGGGTGATCTGCAGTGCTGTCTTGACAAATGCTTCCATTTTTTGGAAGTCTCCTGAAGACTGAACTGCTTCGCCATGACGTTGTAACAGAATTAAATGTGCCTGCATGTAAGTCACACTTATACCTGAGCTGCAGTCACATGACTTTGTTTACAAAACAAATGTGCAGAACCAGACAAAACACTCTTGATAGCAGAAAAGGTCACCTGCCTCAAACTCTTTGATCTTTGTATTTGATCTATGTGTCTGTGAGTTTGTGCTACATTTTCTCTTATTCTTTCATCTCTCTCTCTGTCTCTCTCTCTCTCTCTCTCTCTCTCTCTCTCTCTCTCTCTCTCTCTCTCTCTCTCTCTCTCTCTCTCTCTCTCTCTCTCTCTCTCTCTCTCTTTGTGTGTGTGTGTTCGTGTGTGTGTGTGTGTGTGTGTGTGTGTGTGTGTGTGTGTGTGTGTGTGTGTGTGTGTGTGTGTGTGTGTGTGTGTGTGAGCATGATAATTTTGCATTGTGGATGTTTTATGCATTGTTGGAAGTGTGCCACTTCATTTCTGTATGCGTGTCCTGTGTTGTTTCTGTTTTTGAGGATGAATTTTGTCCATTTTCTAAGCAGGGTCTCTAGAGACCCCGAAGTGTGACTTTTTTTGTCATATGAACATAAAAGCAGATATCAATCAAATTTTTATTTATTTGTAGATCTAGAGAGTGTTGACAACTGTACAAAGTCTCATGCCATTTGGACAAAGAGGAAAAAAATGTAATGTCAAGCCGTTTTGCTGTGCAATTTCTTGGCCACCACAGAGTGTGCGTTAAAGTGGACATTTGTCTATTATAGTAGAGCTACTCCTCTAACGAAATCCAAATTTTAAGCAATAACGGGTGTACAGCCGTAGTACACACAACGGCTGACCAACTTCACACACTCGTTTTTTTATTCACTCCTTCAAGTGAACTGTATTAGTGAGCTAAAGTAGAGAATAGTGAATGAGGGTTTAGGGGGCGATTTCGGATTCAGCCTTTGAGTTCTTGCCAAGCGTGCCACACGAGTCCTGAAAAGTGAAGCCAAAGTGTCTCGATCGCCCTCAGGTGGCTGGTCCCAGTACAGCTCATAAACCCCACCCTCACCCTCACCAAACAAACTAAACAATCATATTACATTTTTTTTTTTTTAATTTACCACGCAGTTTTTATCACGCTGATGTTAGTTCAAGTGTTTGTTCTTTAAATAAGTTTGGTTTTAGTTATTTGATGCTATAAA
The DNA here is from genome assembly GCA_018749465.1 of Paracanthobrama guichenoti. Lineage (NCBI taxonomy): Eukaryota > Metazoa > Chordata > Actinopteri > Cypriniformes > Gobionidae > Paracanthobrama > Paracanthobrama guichenoti. The sequence continues at coordinate 4,963,998 of CM031951.1, read as the reverse complement.
AACTGTGTGTGTCAGTAGTTTGTGGATGAAGCGTGTCTTCTTTGCACTGAAATAAAGTGAATCCCTTTTTTTTTTAATTAAAAAATATCCAAAATAAATTTTTGAGCAAGTACATAACAAGCCAGTGTTCATAGTTACAGAGTTGTCTTTGTTGTGCCTTTCTCGTTTTGCTATGTGCATTATGGTAAATATCAATTATTTTGTACTAGCTATGAGAGGGAGCAATTTACCTCTACTCCACATTCATTTGTTGGTATATGACAATTAGAAATCAGACTGCACAGGAATGGAAACTACAGGTAGCCCTTATACACATTAAATAGTCACGCAATGCTGATGTTGTTAACATTATCAAGGTCAGAACAAAGTGGATGTTAGCTACTTACTTGTTCAGATGACATTTTCCGGTGAAAATTCTTTGTGATTCCGCAATGACAGTATCCACACCAGTGGGACTTCCGGAGCAAGATGGCATGTTGAACAGTCGCTTATGGAAGCAAAATTGTCCCAAATCTTAATTAGCTGCTTATAAAGACACTCCAAACAATTAAAAAGTATGATCAAACCAGCCAGGCTGATAATTAAAGAGGGGGACAGCGAAAAAAAGGAAGCTGCGATGAACACTAAGATCTTCGAACAATTGGCCGACCATGACTATGATATGGAGGTTAGCACAATCAGCAAAATAAAAGACTCCACGCCAACAACTCCGAGCAAGATTCCAGCTGGGAAAAAGAGCAAAACTACATTAAAGGTAAATGAGGTGTCTAACCTGACCATACTGGAAGCAATTCAGAGTTTGGAAATTAACTTCAATGAGCAACTGACACAACTTCGAGAGCAAGCTAAGCAGAGTAGCAGCATGATTGCTAGCCTGTGCAGTTCAATGTCGAAGAAGTTAAGGAATGCAAGGGGAAAGTCATCGAGTTAGAAAAGTGCAATGAACGTCTGTGCAAAGAAATCAAGAGCTTAAAGAGAGAATCAGGGACCAGGAGAGATATAAGATGTGATGGTGTCTGAAACTGAAAGGTTTATCGGAAAGAAAGGACGAGAACGTTAGAACAGACATCATACAACTGTTCAAGGAGATCGCCCCTGACATGCAACAGCGACAGCTCGAAGAAGCAGCTGATATTGTGCTCAGAGTCGGACGAGAAAAAGACAACAGGAACAGACATGTAGTTGTGTTATTTGTCCGAAGACTTGTCAAGGAGGAGTTATGGCGTCACTGCAAGGATTCCGCGGCGTGCAGAGAGAAAGGCGTCCGCCTCGCAGAGATGCTACCGCTAGAGGATACAGAGGCAAGGAAAAAACTGTGGCCGCAGATTGAACAGGCTCGTCGGGATGGAGCGCGTGCCTACTACTGCAGACCGCATGGATACATAGAGGGCCGTCGAACTGGTTGAACGAAGGAAAGGTTTGATCTACTGACAGTAGAAGTAGAAGGAGTGTGTTAAGAAGACATGGGACTACTAATCAGCGTAAATAAGCTTTGAACTAAGTTCTTATGGTTTGTTTTTTCTTTTAGTTCCTTCGTTTTAAAATATCTCCTTTTTAGCAATGTTCAATTGAGGGGTCGTGAACGTGAGGGGTCTAAAAGATTTGGTCAAAAGAAAAGCATTATTTTTGTTTTGTAAAGGGCAAAAACCACATTGTCTGTTGTTACAAGAAACTCATTCTTCTGAAGCGGCTGTTAGGCTCTGGTCTAACCAATGGGGTGATCGAATACTGTTTAGTCATGGGACCAATATGTCTGCTGGTGTTGCAGTTTGTTTGAATAGGTTTCCAGGTAATATAATCACATACAGGACAGATAGCCAAGGTTATTGGCTGATGGTGGTTTTAAAAATTGATGGTTGTTTTTTCATGCTAACTAATGTGTATGGTCATAGAACTGTTGCCCAAAATAAACAAATGCTTGAAGAAATTGCAAACACTTTATCAGAACTCAAAATTGTTTATCCTACAGGCTTTATTTTAATGGGAGATGACTGAAATATGACACCTGATGAATAGGAAGATAGATGGCCCACTAAATTTGAACCTTACAGTAGGGGAATTTATAATTAAAAAACACCTGATAGATATTTGGAGAAGTCTAAATCCAGGTGTAAAACAATATTCCTGGTTTAAACCTAATAACACTTGTAAATCTAGGATTGACTACTGACTTGTGGATTACTCGATTAGAGAATTTGCTTGATTTCTAAAGCCCCACTAACAGATACATTGTATTGTAGAAATTTAATTAAATCCAGCTGATAGAATAAGGAAAAATAAAGGCTACTGGAAATGTAATTATAGTCTGTTAAAAAATAAAGAATATTGTACAAAGATAAAATAAATAATAATTGAAATTGAAAATAATGAGACTAAAAATAGTTTTTACAGTAAAAGGGAATTTGTAAAACATAGAATTAGAGAAAGTTCCATTAAGTTTAGTAAGAAGATTGCCTTGGAAAAAGAAGAGAAGAATGTAACTTATTCCAAGAAATAAGTAAATACTGTGATAAGGCAGATTTAAACAGTGAAGGTAAAGATGATGTGTATTGTTGTATTGATCGTTTGTGAGTGGATAGAGCAAGGAGAAAAGAACACCTCGTGTAACCCCCCTTTTTTCTGGTTTGCTCTTTTCATTTCGATCCTCCACACGGAGACGCAGACTGAGCTCACTCGTGTTTACTGGACTGAAATACTGAAATACATGAAATGATACCACAAAGATGTGATACACAGCTAATCCGGTCACACAACTGCACATGTACATGAAGAAACAAATGCACATGTGAAAATAGGCAACAAGAAAATACAGAGGCAGAAACACAACAAATACTAGGTGCTCCTAATACACTCGACAGTGAGTTCGGTATAAAACATCAATTATCCGTCAACTCTGTATCTCTTATAACTCAAATATGAAATAAAACATTTTTAAAAGAACAATTTGGACCTTAAAAGATAAATAACATCATCGCTGATGATATTTTATTTGTCTGACCAGAGAGAGATTTTACACCTACCAAGAGAAAATGGCCATATAATTTAATATGTTTAATATTTAATATAATTTAATATGTGATTTAATAACACTAGACATAATTTACCCTAGTCACCTGTAGGTGTCCCCATATTCCTGTAGGTGCCCCCATATCCCTGGATGCACTTAATACATTACAAAATATACAAAATTATTATAAAACGAACAAACATTTTGGCATAATTCATAACAATTTTCTTTTCCTTGTTACACTCAGTAATTTAGAGAAGAGAAGACAGGAAAATAAGGGAATATCAGGTTTACTGATAAATTGAACAGAGTGTAAGGATAATAAAACCTTTGAGAAAATGGACTTCAGAATAATCTCTACACTTTTGCATATTCCCAACTAGATTCCTCAAATTTTCTAAATAAAATTAAAGGCTTCGTACCAAAGATTGATGATTCATTTAAAGAACTTTGAGAGTCAGATTTAAAAATTGAAGAACTGGATGAAGTTTGAGATTATCCTCGAATAGAGGGCAAAGAGTCGTGCGCTTATCCGAGCGTATCTCAGGGTCAGCTCTCCAGTCTCTGGAGGACGTCTACACCAAACGCTGCAAAGGTAGAGCTACTAAAATCATCAAGGACTCTAATCAAGATTCAAGGCTCTGTCTAACACTGCCTACCACATTAAATCTGACATCACTAGCTTTTAATCTAAATCACTATCACACGTTAGCTTTTCGCTAGCCTGTTAGCTTGCCATCTCTGCACCCGGGTTTCCTGTTTTCTGAGTTCACTAAACAACTGTCCTTTCTGTCCTTCTATCCGTGCAGACGTGTTTTTTTTTCTCTCTGTTCCCTGCTGGCTCTCGCGCTGTTTTGTTTTGTCTAGTGTTTCGTCTCTTCTCTTCTCTGACTGCTGCTCTGCTGGACTCTTGAAAATACTGAAATGGAATTGATTAACTGGTCAATCAGCGCAATCGACAAGATTTTCTCACTAAGGAAGGGTGCCCCGGGAGAACCCACCTGCCCGGACGGGACCTTTGCCGCAGGGTACGTGAGGGACGCATGGAACAACTGGCAAGTCCTGTGCCTGGAGGCTCTGTCCGTGGAGGATGCGGAAGATTTATACATGATTGGATTATTGATGGCGGGGTTCCTATTCTTTGGCTTTGGGATTGCCCTGACCTATCGGAAGATTGGTAAGACAGCTGCAAGCAAATTCACCCAGCCGCTGTCTGTGGAAATTAAAGTATGCTTCGGGGTTCTGTGTGACCATTTGAAGGAATTAGATCAGAAAGTGATAGGAATTGAGGAACTGAACCGTAACAACGCAGTCCGGACTGCGGATACGCAGGGAAGAGTGGGCTCTATCGGGGGTCAGATCGGTGAACTTTACGGACTGTAACCGGTCTGGCCATGAGGCTGGACGTGTAATGTCTAGGAAACTGCACAGACCGGACGCGAATGCTGAGGACCAGATCTGATTGATTGATTATGATCCGGACAAATTACCGAAGATCATCAAATGGATTAAAAATAATAAATTGTATTTGCCTGACCTAATCAACTAGCCCAACGAACCTCACTTGGTCCCTATCTCTCGGTTGGGAGGTCAGCCGGGCAGCTGTCTGCTATCTTCCCTGTGCACTGCCTTATCTCCCTTCAAGGACAAACCATAGAACTGAACTCGAAAACATCTGAAGTTATGGCTAACATTCTCACACAACACAATCTCAGACTCACTCGCACCATACACAACCTACCCGATCCCACCCCCTCCAACCGTCTGCCTGTTTATCTATCTCCTCTCCCACTCCATACAAAAATCCCATCACGTGACCACGTGTACTGTGTCATGTTTATGTTTATGTTTATGTTTTGTTGTGTTTGCTATGTAATGCTTGCTAAATTGCATTCTTGTATTTCTGGAGAGCGTAGGGCGGCGCCTGAATAATCGGCTGCGGCCCGGAGGCTTGCTCCAAACTTCATTTCGTTATACTGTACTTGTACATGTGTAATGACGAATAAACTTCAACTTCAACTTCAACTGTGGTGAGTTGGATTAGTAAATAGACTCCATCAAACAAATTTGGTAAGTTGGATTAATCAACAAATACGGTAAGCCATGTCTTCTTCTCCAGTCATTGTCACTTGCACTGCATGTTTCATGTTTAGTGTATCTGTCTCCGTTGGTGAGCAGGGCTTCACATGTGATAAATGTAAGGAGATAGTCAGGCTGACGGAGAAGATTTCAGAATTAGAGACACGCATTCAGACTTTATTTGAGAGTAGTGAGAATGTAACAGCTTTAGACACTGCTCTGGATGCAACTAGCTTAGTGAACGTTGTACATTGTTCGGTTCCGGCTGTAGAGCCCGTGAAGCAGGGCACTTGGGTGACGGTCAGACGGCATAGTCGCGGATCAAAAAAATACTCTTCCGTTCCGATTAGAACATCAAACAGGTTCTCCCCACTCAGTGATGCACCCACTGAGAATCCTGTTAAAAGTGCCCTAGTTATTGGTGATTCTATTACACGGAACGTGAAAATAGAGACACCAGCCACCATAGTCACATGTTTACCGGGAGCCAGAGCGCCTGCCATCAAAGTAAATTTAAAAGTGCTGCCTAAAGCTAATCGTAAATTCTCTAAGATTATTATTCATGTTGGCATTAACGATGTTCGACTTCGCCAGTCGGAGATCACCAAAATTAACATTAAAGAGGTGTGTGAACTTGCAAGTACGATGGCAGATGCAGTTTTTTGTTCTGGTCCGCTCCCTGTTAAAAGGAGTGATGAGATACTTAGCAGACTATCATCACTCAATGGCTGATTGTCTAAGTGGTGTCCGCAAAATAACATAGGGTTCATAGACAATTGGAAAAGCTTTTGGGGCAGACCTGACCTGTTGAAGAGGGACGGCATCCATCCTTCTTGGAGTGGTGCTGCTCTTCTCTCTAGTAATTTGGCACATAGTCTTAGAGCTAAATCTTGACTAACTGGGGCCCAGGTCAGGAAGCAGACGGACTGGCTTACCCGACCATCTGCTAGCTGTCTCCTGTTACAGAAGGCAGATAAATCCCAACACATAGAGACTCTTTCACCTAGATATGATCACATAGAGACTGTGTCTGTTCCCTGAATTAGTAAATACAAAAAAACATCAAGACCATTCAACAGTAAAAACTTAATTGATGTCAAACAAATAAACAACAGATATAATACAGATGATCAAATGATAAAGCTTGGGTTGCTGAATATTCAATCCCTTTCCCCAAAAGCACTTATTGTTAATGATATAATTACAGATAATAATCTAGATGTGCTGTGTTTGACAGAAACTTGGCTAAAACCTGACAACTATATTACTTTAAATGAGTCCACCCCACAAGATTATTGTTATAAACACGAGCCGCGTCTGAAAGGTAAAGGGGGAGGGGTTGCTGTAATTTATAATAATATCTTCAGTATTACTCAGAAGTCTAGTTTCAAATATAATTCTTTTGAAGTTTTGGTGCTTTATGTAGCATTATGTAGTGTAATTGATAAATCCCGTTTGACATTTGTGTTGGCTACTGTATACAGGCCACCAGGGCACAATACAGACTTTGTCAAAGAATTTGCTGACTTTCTATCCGAGTTAGTACTGGCTGCAGATAAAGTACTAATTGTTGGTGATTTTAATATCTATGTAGATAATGAAAAAGACGCATTGGGATTAGCATTTAGAGACATTCTAAACTCTATTGGAGTAAGGCAACACGTGTCAGGACCCACTCATCACCTTAATCATACGTTAGACCTAATATTGTCACATGGAATAAATGTTGATACCGTTGAAATTCTGCAGCAGAGCGACGACATCTCAGATCATTACCTAGTATCATGTATACTTAATTTAGCTAAGGCTGCAAAGCCGTCCCCTCGCTTCAAATATGGCAGATCACTGCTGCCACTAAAAATTGCTTTTTAAATAATCTTCCTCATCAGTTTCATCTCCTCAGCATCCCAGATAGCCTAGAGGAACTCGATTTTGCAACAGAAACTATTGACTCTCTTTTTTCCAGTACTTTAGACACAGTTGCTCCCGGCGCTTAAAGAAGATTAAAGAAAATAGTCCAACGCCGTGGTACAACGAAAGCACACCCGGCCCTTAAAACAGCAGCCAGAAAAATGGAGCGCAGCTGGAAGAAAACAAAATTAGAGGTTTTTCGTAATTCATGGAAAGAGAGCATGATCGCATACAGAAAGGCCGTAAAAACTGCTAGATCTGCTTATTTCTCGACTCTCTTAGAAGAAAACAAACACAACCCTAGGTATTTATTTGATACAGTGGCTAAGTTAACCAAAAATAAAGCTTCAACTTCTGATGGTTGTAAACAGCACAGCAGTAATGACTTTATGAACTTCTTTATGTGTAAGATCGATAATATTAGGAAGAAAATTATAACAATGCAGCCGTCTACTACAGTGTCACATCAGACAGAGCATTGTTGTGTCACTGAGAAAAAATTACATTCATTCACTGCTATAGGAGAGGAAGAATTGGCTAAACTCGTTAAATCATCTAAATCAACAACATGTATGCTCGACCCTATACCGACTAGGCTATTAAAAGAGATGCTACCAGAGGTCATAGATCCTCTTCTTAATATCATTAACTCATCTTTGTCATTAGGATATGTACCGAAAACGTTTAAGTTGGCTATTATCAAACCACTTATTAAAAAACCTCAACTTGATCCTACAGAATTAGTCAATTATAGGCCGATCTCAAATCTACCCTTCCTGTCAAAAAAACTGGAAAAGGCAGTGTCTTCACAATTATGTTCCTTTTTTAGAAAGAAATGGTATCTGTGAGGATTTTCAGTCAGGATTTAGACCATATCATAGTACTGAGACTGCTTTCATCAGAGTTACAAATGATTTACTCTTATCATCCGATCGTGGTTGTATCTCTCTATTAGTGTTACTCGATCTTAGCGCTGCATTCGATACTATCGACCACAACATTCTTTTGAATAGACTCGAAAATTATGTTGGCATTAGTGGAACTGCATTGGCATGGCTTAAATCATACTTATCTGACCGTTATCAGTTTGTAGCAGTAAATGAAGAGATGTCACACTGATCACAAGTTCAGTATGGAGTACCGCAGGGCTCGGTGCTAGGACCGTTGCTCTTCACCCTGTACATGCTACCACTGGGAGATATCATTAGGAAGCATGGCATTAGTTTTCACTGTTATGCTGACGATACTCAGCTCTATATTTCTTCACGCCCTGACAAAACTTACCAATTCACAAGATTAACGGAATGCATAGCTGATATAAAACATTGGATGTCTAGTAATTTCCTGCAACTTAAATCAGAAAAAACTGAATTTTTAGTTATTGGACAAAAAAACTCTAACCTGCAAGTAGTAACCTAGAATACTATCTAACACTCGATGGCTGCTCCTCGTCAAGTCCTCGTCGTCAGTTAGGAACCTGGGTGTGCTCTTTGATACCAATCTTTCATTTGAAAGCCACGTTTCTATCATCTGTAAAACTGCATTCTACCATCTTAAAAATATATCTAAATTACGGCACATCCTTTCGATGCAAAATGCTGAACAGTTAATTCATGCGTTCATGACCTCAAGGCTAGATTACTGTAATGCTTTACTGGGTGGTTGCCCTGCTCGCTTAATAAACAAACTCCAGCTGGTCCAAAACGCAGCAGCTCGAGCTCTTACTAGAACAAGGAAGTATGACCATATTAGCCCAGTTCTGTCAACACTGCACTGGCTCCCTATTAAACATCGTATAAATTTTAAAATCTTGCTTATTACTTACAAAGCGCTAAATGGTTTAGCTCCCCAGTACTTGAGCGAACTCTTAACGCATTATACTCCATCACGTCTATTGCAGTCTCAAAACTCTGGCCAGTTGATAATACCTAGAATATCAAAATCAACTGCAGGCGGTCGATCCTTTTCCTATTTAGCGCCTAAACTCTGGAACAGTCTTCCTAGCATTGTTCGGGAAGCAGACACACTCTGTCAGTTTAAATCTAGACTAAAAATCTCTTTACTATGGCTTACACATAAAACATTATCAATTTCTATTACTCAAATCAGTAAATGATTGTTAGGCTGCATTAACTAGGTCAGCCGGAACCGGGAACACTTCCCATAACACCTGATATACTCGTTACATCATAAGAAGAATGGCATCTACGCTAATGTTAGTCTCTCTGTTTATCCAGAGGTTTACTGCAGTCAGCCAGATCCAGGCCGTATCCAGATCAGATGGTGGACCAGCGCCTGGACATGACCAACGCATCCCTGAAGTGTCTGCGGAGAACGTGTCAAATAAACTCCCCCCGTAAATGCTGCATCGACACGACATCCTCATTAAACCCGTCTTCGGCGTGACGACTCCAATCTTTCGAATAATCTAACAAATATCTATTTGCCTAATATGAATTAAGACCTGCTATGTTGCCAGAATTATAATCATACACTGTTTGTTCGTCGGCCAGAGGAGAACTGGCACCCCGACTGAGCCTGGTTTCTCCCAAGGTTTTTTTCTCCATTCTGACCCTGAAGGAGTTTTGGTTCCTTGCTACCGTTGCCTCTGGCTTTTGGCTTGCTCAGTTGGGGACACCTAAATTTCATCTATATTACCGATCTGCCCGCATTGACACTATATGATACTTGAAATTAGCAGGATAACATCACCGTTTCACCAGAACGGCTGTACAAATTCTGTTGCATTATTTTCCTGTTAACAATGTGAAGCTGCTTTGAAACAATTGGATTTGTTAAAAGCGCTATATAAATAAAGGTGATTTGATTTGATTTGATTTGTCACATACACAGTTATATACAGAATATACAACCGGCAGTGAAATGTAAACAATCACCCTGCAAACCCTCATTTCACGCTGCTGCCATCTGGTAAGCGCTTCCGAAGCCTGATGGCCAAAACTGAGAGACTCAGGAGGAGCTTCTTCCCCCAGGCCATCAGACTCCTGAACTCAGTCACTTAACATCACGTGACCATCGATATACTGACATTGCACTGCACTTTCTGCTCTCGTTGTTACTGTGTAACACAAATACTGTGTAACAACCTGTTATAAACCTGTTTGCACATTATACTTTGTACATTTCTGTTAACCACATATTTATAAGTCTACAGTTTACTCACTGCACAGTTTATTTCACTTATTTTATTCCACTTCTTTATTTATTTATTTTTTTCTGCTTGATTTATTTATAATTCTACAGATTTCAAGAATGCGTAGCAACAGAATTCAAGAATGTAGAATTACAGAATTCAAGAATACGTAGCAAAAATTGAATTAATGACAATGAAGCAAAGCCTAATAATACTTTTTCTACACTCACCTAAAGGATTATTAGGAACACCTGTTAAATTTCTCATTAATGCAATTATCTAATCAACCAATCACATGGCAGCTGCTTCAATGCATTTAGGGGTGTGGTCCTGGTCAAGACAATCTCCTGAACTCCAAACTGAATGTCAGAATGGGAAAGAAAGGTGATTTAAGCAATTTTGAGCGTGGCATGGTTGTTGGTGCCAGACGGGCCGGTCTGAGTATTTCACAATCTGCTCAATTGCTGGGATTTTCACACACAACCATTCTTAGGGTTTACAAAGAATGGTGTGAAAAGGGAAAAACATGCAGTATGCGGCAGTCCTGTGGGCGAAAATGCATTGTTGATGCTAGAGGTCAGAGGAGAATGGGCCGACTGATTCAAGCTGATAGAAGAGCAACTTTGACTGAAATAACCACTCGTTACAGCCGAGGTATGCAGCAAAGCATTTGTGAAGCCACAACACGCACAACCTTGTGGCGGATGGGCTAAAACCCCACCGGGTACCACTCATCCCCACTACAAATAGGAAAAAGAGGCTACAATTTGCACAAGCTCACCAATATTGGACAGTTGAAGACTGGAAAAATGTTGCCTGGTCTGATGAGTCTCGATTTCTGTTGAGATATTCAGATGGTAGATTCAGAATTTGTTAAACAGAATGAGAACATGGATCCATCATGCCTTGTTACCACTGTGCAGGCTGGTGGTGGTGGTGTAATGGTGTGGGGGATGTTTTCTTGGCACACTTTAGGCCCCTTAGTGCCAATTGGGCACCGTTTAAATGCCACGGCCTACCTGAGCATTGTTTCTGACCATGTCCATCCCTTTATGACCACCATGTACCCATTCTCTGATGGCTACTTCCTGCAGGATAATGCACCATGTCACAAAGCTCGAATCATTTCAAATTGGTTTCTTGAACATGACAATGAGTTCACTGTACTAAAATGGCCCCCACAGTCACCAGATCTCAACCCAATAGAGCATCTTTGGGATGTGGTGGAACGGGAGCTTCGTCCCCTGGATGTGCATCCCACAAATCTCCATCAACTGCAAGATGCTATCCTATCAATATCGGCCAACATTTCTAAAGAATGCTTTCAGCACCTTGTTGAATCAATGCCACGTAGAATTAAGGCAGTTCTGAAGGCGAAAGGGGGTCAAACACAGTATTAGTATGGTGTTCCTAATAATCCTTCAGGTGAGTGTACATTACAATTATATAAACAGCTGTGTATCTCTGGAGCATGGCACATGTTCAGGATTCACAGTCAAGCGAGGCATTAGACAGGGCTGCAACAGCTAGCCTTTATTATTTATACTTGGTGCTGAATTATTGTCTATCGTGATTAAAATGATGGCTTTAACATCATGGGAAAACACAATCCTAAGTCAGTTTGCTGACTATACGACTCTATTTCTAAAAGATGAAAGGCAGATCTCCACAGCGTTAGATTCAATCAGTCAATTCTCGAAAGCATCAGGTGTTACTCTGAACATTAATAAATGTGAAATTCTTGCTTTGCACAATCAACTAGCTCGGTTAATCCTGGTCCGTTTAGCGTTCACACTGGCATTTTTAACAGTGAACCTAAGGTTACCCAGCCAAAGGCATAGGGATACGGTCACAACCTGATTGGTCGGCATTTATGATGTATATTTTGCGACGGAGTTTGCTTACCGAACATTCAAAACAATGCTGTGTGCTGGATTAAACGCGTTTTGTTCAGTTTTTCTTTAAATACAGTATCAACACAGAAAAAAATTATCTATGATTGTTAAATATGCCTTAAATGTTGTATTTGAATAAGCGCTAATAAAAAAAAGTATCCACACCGGCACAGTGACCGACAGCCGCACATTCTCCTCAAGACATTAGATTCATCCACGCTGTGCCGTGCTGAGGCACAATTCACGTAAAGTTGATAATTCCGTGAATAACTGCAATTGCATATTTCGAACAGAGATGCCGACAAAGAGGAAAATGTATTTTTGTCTAATGTGGATGAAAGACAACAACTCCCAGAATGCACTTGCTTCGCTGCCCAACGAGGCCACTCCCAAAGCCACGGCTACTGGTCACTTGCCCACCATGACACCGCCCCCAACCGTCATTTTCATAGTAATAAAAATTTCATTCAGTGTCTGTTCAATATAATGTGAGTGAGCCGAACGAGAGTCACGGCACAAACACAGCAGGAGTCAGATTACATTCATCATGAGAGCGAAGAGCTGAGGTAAGCACGGGCGTGGCAGTCATTCATGGCACGTGTTCAGTCTGGCGTGTTTTCAGATCATGCCTATGGAAGCTTAACTTTCATATGAATTCATTTGAAAAGTTGAAACACTCACTTTGCTCCACACCGCTCCGTTATGAATGCCCGAGCCGAACGGCCGTGCGCATTTACATTCTGTGAGTGAGATCCCACCCCCTGTGGGCGGGTTGATAACATGCAGAACTAGCTCCTCCTACTGGCTGTAGTCTTTAGCCTCTGGCCAAAAATTTCTCAGATGATGCAAAATGACGATATTTGTGTTTTATATCAAATTTTTTTTCAGAAATAAAATACATAAATCTCTCATCTGAGGGGGGAAAGTACGATAATTCGAATATACTACCGGGTTTCTAGTGATACAAAGCTTAATGCTAATCGTTGAAGTAACCCTTTAATAATGAATGTGCACATAAGTACTGTGAATTTATCAAACTTAATTACATAGCTTTCCTGGTAGCCTTCAGTAAAGTAACTTGTCTAAAAACAGGGCTGACTTCATAAACAGGGTTGGGAAGGTTATTTTTAAAATGTATTTCACTACAGATTACAATTTACATGCTTTAAAAAGTAATTTGTTAATGTATTTCATTAGATTACTCAAATTGTGTATCTTAAATCAAAATACTTTAGAATACTAACAACATCTGTTTTGATGCTCAAGAAGTCAACACGATGCATTCAGATTTTGGGGTGTGTAAACTTTTTGAATCGGATGAACAGGGTAAATTATACTTGTTTTGTCTTCTGGGAAATGTAATTATTAGCTTTTGCTTTCCTCCCTCATAAGTGGACATTATAACTTGCAGTTTATATATAGCCTTCTACATTCCTCTGCCTGTTTGAGATACGTGGCCTTCTCGTGCTCATGGTCTTCTTCTATCTGGTCTTCCCAGGTGACAGAATAGGCTAAATGTACCAAGATGATCTACTTCTTCTGACACTGGTAGGTCACATGGTGAATGTAGTACGTCTGGATTACATTCATACCATATAGAACATACTTTAAGCTTGTTAAGTGTCATAAAACATGGAGAAACTCTTGAACCTCAGAGTGAAAAACTTTATTGATCAAGGCAAGCAAATACAAATGACAAATGAACAGCAGTAGTAAAGAGAGATCTGTGTGTTTTATCTGAGAGAAATTTCGTGTCGTGTTTAGTCAGTAAAAGAGCTTCAGTATTAGAGACGTCTGATCTGAACAATAATAACACTACAGGACGTGTGAGACTTTAAGTGTGATTGGAAGTCATTTTAAAGCCCCCAATCAAATATGAATGACTAGATTGTAAAAAAGTGTTAGCTAATCTAGCATGAGCAATGCAATCAATATTTGGTAATTATCAGCATTTATCATGACAAACACTTGCATTTGATACTGAGCGTTAATGTGTAAATATGTTGCTGTTTCATCAAATCATCTTCTATGGTGGAAATGAGTCACCTATAAAAAAATAATATACCATCATATGAGTATAAAAAAACAATTACAATGAAGATTAATAGCTGATAAAAAATTAGACACCATAAAGGAGGTACCTGATGTGTGAATATGAGCTTGATCTCGTTCAGCTCTTCTGGATCTGATGTCATAAACCAGAAGAATGACAGTAGCCACGCCCACCAGAGCAGAGAGGACCAATCGGTTCACAGCTTCAGTAGAACCACAACAGTGGACAGAGTCTGAGGAATAAAAGCATCAAACTGAGATCAGCTCAGTCAATCAACACTAATATCAGCGCAGACATCAACTAATATCAGCAGCATCGTACCAGAACATGTGTGACAGAGTTGAGTGATGTTGAGATCTTTGGTCTGGTTGATGAAGGGATTGTTGGTCACACAGCTGTAGGTGTTGTCATCCTGATATTCCACCTCCAGAGGAAGAGAGAGACTGATGCTGAGATCAGACACACTGATGCTGGACAATAAACTGTTTCCTTTGTACCAGGAGAGAGTCACATTCCCCACATTCACAGTTGAACACAACAATGAACATGATGAACATGATGATGAAGATGATGAAGAACAGTCTCTGCTGATGACAGGAACAGGCAGACGAGCTGGAGAACATGACAGAAAATAATATAAACAAGAACAAATATACAAACCAGATTCCAAAAAGTTGGGACGCTGTACAAACTGTGAATAAAAAAGGAATGCAATATTTACAAATCTCATAAACTTATATTTTATTCACAATAGAATATAGATAACACATCAAATGTTGAAAGTGAGACATTTTGAAATGTCATGCCAAATATTGGCTCATTTTGGATTTCATGAGAGCTACACATTCCAAAAAAGTTGGGACAGGTAGCAATAAGAGGCCGGAAAAGTGAAATGTACATATAAGGAACGGCTGGAGGACCAATTTGCAACTTATTAGGTCAATTGGCAACATGATTGGGTATAAAAAGAGCCTCTCAGAGTGGCAGTGTCTCTCAGAAGTCAAGATGGGCAGAGGATCACCAATTCCCCCAATGCTGCGGCCAAACATACTGGAACAATATCAGAAAGGAGTTTCTCAGAGAAAAACTGCAAAGAGTTTGAAGTTCTCATCATCTACAGTGCATAATATCATCCAAAGATTCAGAGGATCTGGAACAATCTCTGTGCGTAAGGGTCAAGGCCGGAAAACCATACTGGATGCCCGTGATCTTCGGCCCTTAGACGGCACTGCATCACATACAGGAATGCTACTGTAATGGAAATCACAACATGGGCTCAGGAATACTTCCAGAAACATTGTCGGTGAACACAATCCACCGTGCCATTCGCCGCTGCCGGCTAAAACTCTATATGTCAAAAAAGAAGCCATATCTAAACATGATCCAGAAGCGCAGGCGTTTTCTCTGGGCCAAGGCTCATTTAAAATGGACTGTGGCAAAGTGGAAAACTGTTCTGTGGTCAGACCAATCAAAATTTGAAGTTCTTTTTGGAAAACCGGGACGCCATGTCATCCGGACTAAAGAGGACAAGGACAACCCAAGTTGTCCTCAGCGCTCAGTTCAGAAGCCTGCATCTCTGATGGGATGGGGTTCATGAGTGCGTGTGGCATGGGCAGCTTACACATCTGGAAAGGCACCATCAATGCTGAAAGGGATATCCAAGTTCTAGAACAACATATGCTCCCATCCAGACGTCGTCTCTTTCAGGGAAGACCTTGCATTTTCCAACATGACAATGCCAGACCACACACTGCATTAATTACAACATCATGGCTGTGTAGAAGAAGGATCCGGGTACTGAAATGGCCAGCCTGCAGTCCAGATCTTTCACCATAGAAAACATTTGAGCATCATAAAGAGGAAGATGCCACAAAGAAGACCTAAGACAGTTGAGCAACTAGAAGCCTGTATTAGACAAGAATGGGACAACATTCCTATTCCTAAACTTGAGCAGCTTGTCTCCTCAGTCCCCAGACGTTTGCAGACTGTTAGAAAAAGAAGAGGGGATGCCACACAGTGGGAAACATGGCCTTGTCCCAACTTTTTGAGATGTGTTGATGCCATGAAATTTAAAATCAACTTATTTTTCCCTTAAAATGATACATTTTCTCAGTTTAAACATTTGATATGTCATCTATGTTGTATTCTGAATAAAATATTGAAATTTGAAACTTCCACATCATTGCATTCTGTTTTTATTCACAATTTGTACAGTCACAACTTTTTTGGAATCAGGTTTATAATCAACAATCTTATTTTTGGTTATTTTTTGGTTGAGTCAGTGTTTATATGATCTATCATCTCAAACTATAAAATTATTCAACAGTTAATAAAAAAATAAGAATATTTGAAGGACAGAACAAATTATCTCTACTCACCGACAGAAACACTGAATGCTCTTAATGAGAAACTTTCTGAAAAAGACCACTTTCCCAAACTTTTCATCTGTAGTTTATAAAGTCCATCATGTTCAGTTGTGATGTTTGTGATGGTCAGAGATCCAGTTTGATTGTCCAGCTTCAGTCTGTCTCTGAATCTCCCAAGATAATCATCATATACAGTAAATCCGTCGCCCATTACATTGATTTCAGCTATTAAAATGTTTTCGGGTCCAAACCTCCACCGAATCCAATCATAACCCTTTATTTCAGTGAGATTAGAGTCTAGAGCGACTGAATCTCCCTCCATCACTGATATTTCTTCTGTATCACCAAACATCACCATATTGATATTTAAATTTCAAATTAATAATATCATAAAACAAAAACAGAAAAGAAGCAAAATGGTGTTTGGATTAATAATTGTATATGCTGATTAAAACATAAAATAGTGAAACTAATATTTTACTCACCACAGACAGCAAGAAAGAACTTAATGATCCTATAGTTGATCTTTAGTTCATAAAGTCCATCATGTTCAGTTGTGATGTTTGTGATGGTCAGAGATCCAGTTTGATTGTCCAGCTTCAGTCTGTCTCTGAATCTCCCATCAAGAACATCATCATATACAGTGAATCTGTTGGCCGTTACATTGATTTCAGCTATTACAGTGTTTCCAAACCTCCACCGAATCACATCATCATCCTTTATTTCAGTGAGACCAGAGTATAGAGTGACTGATTCTCCCTCCTTCACTGACACTGACTTCTCTGTTACTGATACCAAAAACACACACAGGGTTTTTCACAGATTAATAATTTATTTTAGGAATTATTTTTAATAAGTAATTTCTATTCTGTAATGACAAAAAAAATGTAACCTCACCATAGAAACCAATATTGATTTTTATCTTTCTCACATTGTTGATCTTTAGTGAATAATAATCAACCTTTTCAGTGATGTTTATGATGGTCAGAGATGCCGTTCGTATGTTCAGCTTCAGTCTGTGTCTGAATGTCCCATCAAGAACATCATCATATACAGTGATTCTGTTGGCTCGTTTATTGATTTCAGCTAATACAGTGTCTTCATTATATCCAAGCCTCCACTGAATCACATCATCATCCTTTATTTCAGTGAGACCAGAGTCTAGAGTGAATGATTCTCCCTCCATCATGAACTTCAATTCATATGCACCAAACAAACCTGAAGAACAGAGTTTTCACAGATTAAAGCTTTAAAATGTTGGTTTGAAACTTCACTCAAATGTGATGTTAATAATATTCTGCAGCAAAACAAAGACAAAAGATGATGAATGAAACGAGAAATAGATTGATATATGGAACAATAACTAAATAAAAAGACACTTTTACTTCAATGTTGTAACAAGGTTGAATTGACTGTTGCTGTAGTTCTTCTCCTCAACACTAGGGGTGGTGTGTTCCTCAGGAAATGAGGATGTTTGAGTCATACACTGCGTTCACATCACCACGTAATTACCTAATCTTGAGATGACAACACGTCTTATGAATTATGCTTTTCTATGGAACCACTATCATCGCCTAAATTAATCTAGTCGGTGGTGCAGCAACCACATGGTACAGTTTGTGTTATTCCTAAAGTCCCTGTGAACTGGAAGTAGCAACTGATTTTACTTCAGTGCTGTGACGTATTTCCAAGTGAAATGGAATATTGAATAGTTGGCAGGGTTTTTGCTTCATTGCTCATAGCAGACTAATGTCTGGAGGGGAGTGGTTAAGGATATTCAAACCCAAGCCGTCAAACTGACGTCATCGGAAAAAGGAACGCCATTCCAGACCGGAAGTAACTTTTCAGATTTTGATTAAAGATTACCGTGACAAACTATTTTTTTCTGTGTATAACTAGTTAAAACCAGTAATGCGTGCTAACAAAGTAAATAGGGTAAATTTTGATTTCATGAGGACTTTAAATATCTGGGAGATATGCGTTCGCTGTTGGTGGGTGTAAGTAATGATTGAGCTCATGGGACAGACATTTGAGTTGAGGCTACAGGACTGGTGCGATAGAACCGAACTTCAACTTCATTGCTGTTATGGTACATAATAACAATAATACTGTCATGAGTAACAGGCAGACGCAGACGTAAGTGAACCCAGATATGTTTATTAGTAGCAGACAACTGAAGAGGCACGGAAGGGACTGAGGAGAGATAGAGAAGGGCTTAACTGTAGCGGAGATTCAGGTAGCGTAGCCCAGGTGGAAGAAAGCGATCACGGGGATAATACTTGGACACAACAAGGCGGAATGGAATCCACGAGCGTAGGAGTCGGGTTGTCTAGGACGAGACCGGACAGTGAGTGCAGGCTGAGGGCAACATTTAAGGGCGTTGATGATTAGTGACAGGTGCTTCAGAATTCGGGTGATTGGGACCGTGTGGGGGGAGTGATTGAGTCTGGTGTGAGGGACATGGTTGGATCTGTGACAAATACTTCTTGACCCAGCAAACAAAATACTTCAAGCAGAAAACACAGATTTGCTCGCAGCCATTAAGTTTGTAATTTAAATTGTGCTGCTGATTGCATTAAAAAAATTGATCAGGGGAAGAATTCAGTGAGCTTTGGAGAATTAGCTGCGATTTGGTCCCAACCCAAAATCAGACAATACAAAAGACAAGGAATGTCAAGTGAGAACTTGGAGCATTACTGTGTTGAGGAAACCGTAGGACAACATGAACACAGGGACAGGACTGAACTTCATCATCTTTATTTCATCACATGCTGTGAGTGGAAAAATGGGTGGTTTGGAGATCCACAATAAACTCATGCAAGCTCTCCCAGCCCTGGACTCTGATGATGAGTGTTTTCTGGACAAAACCTAACCACTGTTGGACCTGACAGGTACTGAGCTCTTTGATAGCGGATACGCTGTTAATACCACTTAATAAAACTCACTTTTGTGAAAGAAATGCACAAATGAGTGAAATACTGACACCTCCAAATCTACTGACTGTAAATTTAAAATATACACTATAATGCCAAAAGTATTGGGACACCCCTCCAGATCAGTGAATTCAGGTGTTCAATCACTTCATGGCCACAGGTGTATAAATCAAGCACTAGGCATGCAGACACTTCTACACACATTTGTGAAAGAATGGGTCGCTCTCAGGAGCTCAGTGAACTCAAGCGTGGTACCGTGATAGGTTGCCACCTGTGCAATAAGTCCTTTCCTGAAATTTCCTCACTACTAAATATTCCACACTCAACTGTTAGTGGGATTATAACAAAGTGGAAGCAATTGGGAACAACAGCAACACAGCCACAAAGTGGTAGGTCATGTAAAATCACAGAGCGGGGTCAGCGCATGCTGAGGGTCACAGTGCGCAGAAGTCACCAACTTTCTGCAGAGTCAATAGCTCCAGACCTCTAAACTTCTGTTGTCTTCAGATGAGCTCAAGAACAGTGTGTAGAGAGCTTCATGGAATGGGTTTCCATGGCCGAGCAGCTCATCCAAGCCTTACATCACCAAGTGCAAGTGGACTCTAGAGCAGTGGAGACGTGTTCTCTGGAGTGACCAATCACACTTCTCTGTCTGTCAATCCCATGGATGAGTCTGGGTTTGGCGGTTGCCAGGAGAACGGGATTTGCCTGACTGCATTGTGCCAAGTGTAAAGTTTGGTGGAGGGGGGGGGAATTATGGTGTGGGGTTGTTTTTCAGGAGTTGGGCTTGGCCCCTTAGTTCAAGTGAAAGGAACTCTTAATGCTTCAGCATACCAAGACATTTTGGACAATTTCATGCTCCCAACTTTGTGGGAACAGTTTGGGGAACATGACTGCACTCCAGTGCACAAAGCGTCGGTCCATAAAGACATGGATGAGCGAGTTTGGTGTGGAGGAACTTGACTGGCCTGCACAGAGTCCTGATCTCAACCCGATAGAACACCTTTGGGATGAATTAGAGCACAGACTGCAAGCCAGGCCTTCTAGTCTAACATCAGTGCCTGACCTCACTTTACAAAGTGCTGGACTCTTGCATTGGCAATACAAGATCTTGACCAAAAATGTATGTATTGCCAATGCAAGAGTCCAGCACTCTGTAAAATCTCCTCCAGCACATCCCAAAGACTTTCAATGAATTTAAAGTCTGTCCAATTCATGTGAGAAAATAATTCTTCATGCTCCCTCACAACCATTCTTTCACAATTTGAGCCTGATGAATCTTGACATTGTCATCCTGGAATATGACCATGATGTGTCTTCCTACATGGTTGTTTAAGAAATTAAAAGGTACACACTCGATCAATTAGGGTTAGAAGAACTGTTAACATATAACACGCTATAAAAATAATAATCACTGCAATAATGATCCAATCATTGACTCTTAAGCATTTGCCTATTTAAATCCAAACAACAGCTTTTTTTTTTGGGCCGGGCAGTGTATTATCCTAATGTTAATCTCTCTGTTTATCCTGAGGTTTACTGCAGTCAGCCGGATCCGGGCCGTATCCAGATCAGATGGTGGAGCTGCGCCTGGACATGACCAATGCATCCCTGAAGTGTCTGCAGAGAGCATGTCAATTAAACTCCCCCTGTAAATGTCGCATCGACACAACATCCTCATTAAACCCGTCTCCAGCGTGACAACTCCAATCTTTTGAACAATCTTACGAATATCTATTTACCTAATATGAATTAAGACCTGCAATATTGCCAGAATTATAATCATACACTGTTTGTTCATCGGCCAGAGGAGAACTGGCACCCCGACTGAGCCTGGTTTCTCCCAAGGTTTTTTTTCTCCATTCTGACCCTGAAGGAGTTTTGGTTCCTTGCCACCGTCGCCTTTGGCTTTTGGCTTGCGGCTTGCTCAGCTGGGGACACCTACATTTCAACTATATTACTGATCTGCCCGCACTGACACTATATGATAATTGAAAAAAAGCTGGATAACATCACCGTTTCACCAGAGCGGCTGTACAGCCGAATCAAATTCTGTTGCATTATTTTCCTGTTAACACTGTGAAGATGCTTTGAAACACTATAACCAATAGGTGGTGGCAGAGGAGCACTTATTTGACTTATTTGAGGAGCACTTTGACTTAGCCATTTCCACTCCCTTTCCTAGTATATGGAAAAAGTCTAATGAAAAAAACAACCCCATTGGTTAACTCGATCATAAAGTGTGGGACTTCTTGCAGACTCTTAAGGAGAAACGCACAGATTTTCTCCCTCTTATCTCTTTCTGGCTGAACCAACACCTCATCTTGGCCAGCCGGCCAGCAGGCCAGGCCAATAAGGCCTATACACACAGAGCCATGTGCTGTGTGGGACAGGAAACCCAATGCCACCACACGGCCGGTGCAAATGGCCCAAACTATTGTTTGTCTGAAACATGGCTCACGCCCACGGTCCCGGACACAGCTGTGACGCCGTCGGAGAACTTCTCTGTTTTTCGGATGGACAGAACAGCCGAGGCCGGTAAATCCAAAGGCAGTGGAGTATGTTTCATGATCAACAAGAAATGGTGCGACCCCAGGAACATCACCATTCTCTCGTGATCCTGCTCACGTCATCTGGAACATTTAACAATCATCTGCCGACCATTCTATCTGCCGAGGGAGTTTTCCTCGGTTGTCGCCACTGACGTTTACATTCCACCACAGGCAGACACAGGGCTGGCTTTATCTAGCCTTCATGATGTTACCAGCGGCTTCATAAACAAACACCCCGATGCTGCTTTCATCGTTGCGAGCGATTTTAACAAAGCAAACCTAAAGAAAGTCTTGCCAAACTTTCACCAGCACGTCTCCTGTCCTACACAAGGAGCAAACACACTGGATCATTGCTACTCTCTGTTTAAGAACGCCTATAAAGCGTGGCCACTTCCAGCTTTCGGCAAATCGGATCATGCCGCCATTTTCCTCACACCTGAATACAGACAAAGGCTCGTTCAGGAACCCCCGGTGAGGCGGGAAGTTAAACGCTGGTCACCCCATTCAGAGACTGCGCTACAGGCAGCTCTTGATGACGTCGACTGGGACATGTTCCGGGCGAGTTCATCTGACGTCAGTGAGTTCACGGATGTTGCGCTTTGCTTCATTTCAAGAGTTTAATTTGTCACATACACAGTTATATACAGAATATACAACCGGCAGTGAAATGTAAAGAGCAAGCCACACAAACAATAACAATAACGTCCTTCTCAAATCAGAAACAGTGGATGGACAATTCAATCCGCGCTGCAGTGAAAACACGCACTGCCGCTTACAACGCCGGTCTCGTTTCAGGGAATATGAATGAATACAAATCATCCTGCTATGCTCTCCGACGCGCAGTTAAGAGTCTCATTTCCAACTCAACGACTCCCGGCGCATGTGGTAGGGTCTGAGGACCATCAGTGCTTTTGGATCTAAATCCTCTGCAGAGGTGAGAGCTTATCCGTTGCTTGTGAACGAGTTAAACTCTTTCTACGCTCGCTTTGATTGTAGTCGCGGCAGCGCGACTCCGCCAAGTGACGCGTCAGAGGGAATCACTCAGAGCAGCAACAACCACGTGATCTCTGTCTCGGAGGATGAAGTTCGGAGGGCACTCAAGCGTGTGGACGTCAGGAAAGCTGCTGGGCTGGATGGTATTTCAGGTCGTGTTCTGCAGTCCTGTGCTGATCAGCTCGCCGGGTTGTTTACATCCATCTTTAATGAGTCCCTCGCTACATCTGTGGTCCCCACCTCCTTCAAAAAATCCACCATCATCCCTGTCCCTAAGAACAGTAAACCCTCTTGCCTAAATGACTATTGTCCAGTGGCTCTCATGTCTATAGTGATGAAGGTCTTTGAGAGACTCATTAAAAACACCATTTGCTCCTTCATTCCTGACACTTTGGACCCTCTTCAGTTTGCCTATTGTCCCAATAGATCGACTGAAGATGCCATCACGCATGTCCTACACTCCTCCCTCACTCTCATCGACAGCAAAAGTGGGAACTACACAAGGCTGCTATTTATTGACTATAGCTCAGCCTTTAACACCATAGTTCCCATTAAGCTAACCGCCAAACTCCTGGATCTCAGCCTGAATTCTTCTCTCTGCCACTGAATTGAAGACTTCCTCACTGGCAGGCCTCAGGTAGTGAGAATAGGCCAGTTCACCTCCACCTCCATCACCCTGAGTGTGGGAACTCCACAGGGCTGTGTCCTGAGTCCCCTGCTCTACTCTCTCTACACGCATGACTGTTTGTCCACACACAGCTCCACCTCTATCATCAAATTTGCTGATGATACTGTTGTCCTGGGCCTCATTTCCAACAACAATGAGACGACATACTTGGACGAGGTGGAGCAACTAACATCATGGTCCCAGGACAACTGTCTCTCTCTGAATGTTGGCAAGACCAAAGAAATGATTGTGGACTTCAGGAAGAGACAGCAACGGACATACTCCCCTCTCATGATCAGCGGGTCACCAGTGGAGAGTGAGCAGCTTCCAAGTACCTGGGTGTAAACATCTCCGAGGACCTGACCTGGACTGCACACATTCAGACAGGTGAAAAAAGCCAGGCAAAGACTGTACCACCTGCGCCAGCTGAGGAAATTCAGGGTTTCACCAGCTATCCTGAAAACTTTCTATTTAGGGGCGATAGAAAGTGTATTAACTGCATCACAGCGTGGTATGGGAACAGCACCAGTCATGACTGCAAAGCCCTGCAAAGAGTTGTGCGCTTATCCGAGCATATCTCAGGGTCAGCTCTCCCGTCTCTGCAGGATGTCTACACCAAACGCTGCAAAGGTAGAGGTACTAAAATCATCAAGGACTCTAATCACCCTGCAAACCCTCATTTCACGCTGCTGCCATCTGGTAAGCGCTTCTGAAGCCTGATGGCCAAAACTGAGAGACTCAGGAGGAGCTTCTTCCCCCAGGCTATCAGACTCCTGGACTCAGTCACTTAACAGCACGTGACCATCGATATACTGACACTGCACTGCACTTTCTGTTCTCGTTGTTACTGTGTAACAACCTGTTATAAACCTGTTTGCACATTGTACTTCTTTGTACATTTCTGTTAACCACATATTTATAAGTCTACAGTTTACTCACTGCACAGTTTATTTCACTTATTTTATTCCACTTCTTTATTTATTTTTATTAAATTTTTTCTACTTGACTTGATTTATTTATAATTCTGCAGATACATATACATATATATATATATATATATATATATATATATATATATATATATATATATATATATATATATATGGCGAAGTCAACATCGTTAGTGCCAACGTGAATAATAATCTTAGAGAATTTACGATTAGCTTTAGCCAGCACTTTTAAATTTGCTTTGAATTTGTTTGATGGCGCTCTGGCTCCCGGTAAACATGTGACTATGGTGGCTGGTGTCTCTATTTTCACGTTCTGTGTAATAGAATCACCAATAACTAGGGCACTTTTAACAGGATTCTTAGTGGGTGCGTCACTGAGTGGGGAGAACCTGTTTGATGTTCTAATCGGAACGGAAGAGTTGTTTTTTGATCCGCGACTATGCCGTCTGACCGTCACCCGAGTGCCCTGCCGCACGGGCTCTACAGCCGGAACCGAACAATGTATAGAGTTCACTAAGCTAGTCGCATCCAAAGCAGTGTCTAAAGCTGTTACATTCTCACTACTCTCAAATAAAGTCTGGATGCGTGTCTCTAATTCTGAAATCTTCTCCGTCAGCCTGACTATCTCCTTACATTTATCACATGTGAAGCCCTGCTCGCCAACGGAGACAGATATACTAAACATGAAACATGCAGTGCAAGTGACAATGACTGGAGAAGAAGACATGGCTTACTGTATTTGTTGATTAATCCAGCTTACCAAAGTTGTTTGATGGAGTCTATTTACGGGTGCAGAGATGGCAAGCTAACAGGCTAGCGAAAAGCTAACGTGTGATAGTGATTTAGATTAAAAGCTAGTGATGTCAGATTTAATGTGGTAGGCAGTGTTAGACAATATATGAAGATGATGAGTAGGTTATAATTAGCAGTTTAAACAACAGAGAATTATATCAAATAAAAATCCCAAAAGAGCAGAGCACGTGAGCACAGCAGCAATAGCAAACAGGGTAGCAATATATCTGTCAGCGAGGCGCCTTGAGCCAACGCCAAGGAGGAAGCCACACTCCTAGTTGAGTGTGCTCACAACCCGAACAGGCAAGGCACATCTTGGGACTGGTATGCCAAGACAATAGCATCCACTATCCAGTGGGGTAACCTCTGCTTGGAGACAGCCTTTCCCTTCTGCTGGCCTCCGTAACAGATGAAGAGCTGTTCTGAGGTCCTAAAGCTTTGAGTTCGGTCCACGTAGACACGGAGAGCATGGACGGGATGGAGCAAAGCTAGGGCTGGGTCTGGCTCCTCCGAAGGCAGCGCTTGCAGGTTCACCACCTGGTCCCGGAAGGGAGTGGTGGGAAACTTGGGCACATATCCAGGTCAGGGTCTCAGGACGAAGTGAGAGTTGGCCAGCACGATTCGCTGACCGAAAGTGCGTGCAGGTCCCCTATCCTCTTGATGGAGGCCAATGCAACCAAGAGTACTATCTTCATGGACAGGATTTTTAACTCAATGGACTGCAAAGGCTGAAAGGGAGGGCTCTGGAGTGCTCTGAGCACCAGAATTAAGTTCCAAGAGGGTACCAAGTTTGGACAAGGAGGATTTAGCCTCCTCGCACCTCTGAGGAAACTGACGATTAGATTGTGCTTCCCTAAGGACTTACCATCAACTGCGTCATTATACGCCGCTATAGCTGCGACGTACACTTTGAGGGTGGAGGGAGACAGCCTTTGCTCCAACCCATCTTGCAGAAAAGAGAGCACGACACTAACCGAACACCTTCGGGGTCCTTCCTGTGGGAAAAGCACCACTCAACGAATAGGTTCCACTTCAACGCATAAAGGGGCCTCATAGAGGGGGCTCTAACGGAAGCGATGGTGTCTACCACTGCCTGTGGTAGACCACCGAGAACCTCCACGTCCCGTCCAGGGACCAGACATGGAGTTTCCAGAAGTCTGGACGCGGGTGCCATAGAGTGACCTGTCCATGCAACGGCATGCAACGGAAACATAGACCACCCTGACGGTTGATGTACGCAACGGCCGCAGTGCTGTCTGTGCGGACCAGAACGCGCTTGCCCTGTAGCGGCTTTTTGAGGCGGCCCAGAGCAAGACCTACTGCCAGTAACTCTAGGCAATTGATATGCCAATGCAGTTTGAGCCCTGTCCACAGACCCGAAAATCCATGCCCGTTGTACGTGGGCCCCAGACACCTGTTCTAAGGGCACTCCCGCCCGTAGAAACGAAGGGTCCAACCACAGGCTGAAGGTTTGGCGACAGTAAGGAGTACTTTTAGAGGAAACGCTCTGATAGTGCTGAAGCACACAGGGGAATGGCCACGGCTCACAGCAGTTCGAAAGTGCAAGCTTGCTGTAAGCACTCAATCTCATTGAAGATGCCCAGCTCTGAGCTGTGAAAACAGCTGTTTGTTCATCAAACGTGACATGACCACGTGCTATATCACCCGCACCAGATCCAGAGACATCAACTCCAAAGGAAGACTCGTAGTAACACTCTTCATAGAAAACAACACTGGAAACCACAGCAATTGTTCGGCTCCAAAGCAGAAAGCAAATATACGGTTCTTCCACTTCCTTATTTATACCTGCGCTGCAGAGAGGAGCGCAGAATGCGTGAACCACATGCCAATATTCACTGGCTCGTTTTAAAACACTTGAGTAGATTAGTCTCTGAAAACTATCCCCAATTCGTCGGTCGGTTCTGACGTATGTCGAACGTGACCGACTGAAAGGGAACAGTATTTCCAACCCACCTCTGCTTAATGTTCTGCTGTTTTTTTGTTGTTGTTGTTTGTTTTGTTTTTTCTCACTGTATATTTGTATATCTATGTTCTATATTGATGCTGTGTATATGTTATTTTCTTGTACAGAGACCTTGAGCTTGGGAAAGGTGCTATATAAATAAAACATTATTATTATATAACTTTATGATACATTTTCCTCCAGCGCCACCATCTATAGAAGTTAGTAGCACTTGTGCCACTGCTTTGAAATTTACTTACTGCTACTTACTGTAGTGCCACAACTACTTTTGTTCTCTCCCACTGACAGTGTTGCCAGATCGGGAGAATGATTTCCAGCCCAAAAGCTCAACAAAAATTGCCCAGTTCAACACACCAAACTAATAACTGTTAACTGTCAAACTAATGTTATAGAATTGTATTGCCATGTCAATTAAGGTTCATAAGGACAATTTTAATTGTCTAAAACAAAATAATGACAAAATAATATAAAAATAGATAAATTCCCCAGGAAAACTGGTCAAATCAGGGCAAATACATTAAAGAAAAATTTGAACTCCAAATGTTTCTGAAAACTTTTTTTTTTTTTTTTTTGCCCCATTTGCATTTTATTGTTTTACTACATACACAGTATATATCATTATATTATTTACAATACACAGCTTGATTTTTATTGATTTTAGGGAGGACAAGATCAGGTAGGTCCTCACCTCACCCTAACCCCCCATTTCTGCCTATGCTAATAACTGAGTTTAGACCTGAATTCTAACTTCATCTCACAGTAAAATCACAGTTCAATTACTTCTATATGAGAATAACAGTAAATGTTAACCCTCTCTGACTAATTTAATGTCATTTATTATATGGTACCAGAAAAGAAACAACCAAAGTCACATTTAAAACTCACCATCCACACGACAGAAACACAAACAGAACAAAACAGTCCAAAACATCTTCAGCGGTTTCAGTCCACAAATATGAGAAGACAAACTCTTCAAAACTGTTTCAGTAATAAAATGACAGACGCGCTGATGTGAAGCTGCTCTGTGGTAAAATGATGTGAAACTCTATCGTCAGCTAAAATAACTGCACATCTGTAAGTTTTAATGCATGTGACCGTTTAGCTCTTTTTAGCTCATTAATTCACGCTCTGAACTTTCAGCTCACGTGGGCATCAACTTATAAGTAAACATCACACACCTCCCATTTCCAAGGTGTTTGGTGTTTCTGAGAAGAAAAAAAACTCTCTTGCTTCCAGTCAGTGAGCTCATCACCTTCACCATATTTATGCAGAATGTCCTGTCAGGTCACTGTGATTCTCAAAAAATGAAAGAAAAAAAAGAAATCTGTAAGGATACTGATTACAGGATCATAGCAACTATTGTAATATAATGTCCACTCTTAAAGGATTAGTTCACTTCAAAATGAAAATGACCTGATCATTTCTCACCCCCATCTCATCCAAGATGTCCATGTCTTTCTTTCATGAAGCTTTCTTCATGAAAGAAAGACATTTTTCTCCACATAATGGACTTCAATGGGAACCAGTGGCTGAAGGTCCAAATCAATGCAGTTTCAGAGGAAGGGCTTCAGAGTCTCTGCACGATCCCAGAGGACTAGGCTCTGATCCAGACAAACCATCTGACAATTTCCAAAAAAACACACAAATAATATATATTATATAATAATGAGCAGCTTGCAAATGACTGACATCTCTCTCTTTTTAAACAGATTACATAAACAGAGAATATTTGTTTTCGATTTGACATTACATTATTTAAAACCTGACATTTCAACGTTTCTTTAGACACGTCTCATGTCTGTGTGGCAAGTATTCACTGAGTTACAGCTCAAGATTCAAGATTCAAGAGTTTTATTTGTCACATACACAGTTATATACAGAATATACAACCGGCAGTGAAATGTAAACAGGTCCGCTCCATGGACAGTGCAAATTCACAGTTAAAAACACAAGGAAGAAATTATAATAGAAATAGGATATAAAAAAAGTATATATATATATATATATATATATATATATATATATATATATATATATATATATATATATATCTATAGAATTATAAATAATCAAGTAGAATTATAAATAAAAAAAAAAAGGTAACAAATAAGGATAAAGTGGAATAAAATAATTGAAGTAGACTTTGCAGTGAGTAAACTGTAGACTTATAAATATGTGGTTAACAAATGTATAAGAGTATAATGTGCAAACAGGTTTATAACAGGTTGTTACACAGTAACAACGAGAACAGAAAGTGCAGTGCAATGTCAGTGTATCGATGTTTATCCTGGCGTGAAGTCACGTGATGTTAAGTTCAGGAGTCTGATGGCCTGGGGAAGAAGCTCCTCCTGAGTCTCTCAGTTTTGGCCATCAGGCTTCGGAAGCGCTTATGCAGGGTGATTAGAGTCCTTGATGATCTTGGTAGCTCTACCTTTGCAGCGTTTGGTGTAGGCGTCCTGCAGAGACGGAGAGCTGACCCTAAGATACGCTCGGATAAGCGCACTACTCTTTGCAGGGCTTTGCGGTCATGACTGGTGCTGTTCCCATACCACGCTGTGATGCACTGAGTTAAAACACTTTCTATCGCCCCTAAATAGAAAGTTTTCAGGATAGCTGGTGAAACCCTGAATTTCCTCAGCTGGCGCAGGTGGTACAGTCTTTGCCTGGCTTTTTCACCTGTGTCTGAATGTGAGCAGTCCAGGTCAGGTCCTCGGAGATGTTTACTCCCAGGTACTTGAAGCTGCTCACTCTCTCTACTGGTGACCCGCTGATCATGAGGGGAGTATGTCCGTTGCTGTCTCTTCCTGAAGTCCACAATCATTTCTTTGGTCTTGCCAACATTCAGAGAGAGACAGTTGTCCTGGCACCATGATGTTAGATGCTCCACCTCGTCCAAGTATGCCGTCTCATTGTTGTTGGAAATGAGGCCCAGGACAACAGTATCATCAGCAAATTTGATGATAGAGGTGGAGCTGTGTGTGGACAAACAGTCATGCGTGTAGAGAGAGTAGAGCAGGGGCTCAGGACACAGCCCTGTGGAGCTCCCACACTCAGGGTGATGGAGGTGGAGGTGGACTGGCCTATTCTCACCACCTGAGGCCTGCCAGTGAGGAAGTCCTCAATCCAGTGGCAGAGAGAAGGATTCAGGCCGAGATCCAGGAGTTTGGAGGTTAGCTTGGTGGGAACTATGGTGTTAAAGGCTGAGCTATAGTCAATAAATAGCAGTCTTACGTAGTTCCCACTTTTGCTGTCGATGTGAGTGAGGGAGGAGTGGAGGACATGAGAGATGGCATCTTCAGTCGATCTATTGGGACGATAGGCAAACTGAAGAGGGTCCAAAGTGTCAGGAATGAAGGCGCAAATGGTGTTTTTAATGAGTCTCTCAAAGACCTTCATGACTATAGACGTGAGAGCCACTGGACGATAGTCATTTAGGCAAGAGGGTTTACTGTTCTTAGGGACAGGGATGATGGTGGATTTTTTGAAGGAGGTGGGGACCACAGATGTAGCGAGGACTCATTAAAGATAGATGTAAACAACCCGGCGAGCTGATCAGCACAGGACCGCAGAACACGACCTGAAATACCATCCGGCCCGGCAGCTTTCCTGACGTCCACACGCTTGAGTGCTCTCCGAACTTCATCCTCTGAGACAGAGATCACGTGATTGTTGCTGCTCTGAGTAATTTCCTCTAACGCGCCACTTGGCGGAGTCGCGTTACGCGGTTACAGTCAAAGCGGCGTGAGAAAGAGTTTAACTCGTTCACGAGCAACGGATCAACGCTTGCCTCTGCAGAGGATTTAGATCCAAAGGAGCAGATGGACCTCAGACCTTGCCACATGCGCCGCGAGTCGTTGAGTTGGAAATGAGACTCCACTCGGTCTTTATAACGGAGTTTTGCGGCTTTAACTGCTCGTCTGAGAGCATAGCAGGACGATCTGTATTCATTCATATTCCCTGAATGGAGACCGGCGTTGTAAGCGGCAGTGCGTGTGTTCACTGCAGCGCGGATTGAATTGTCCACCCACGGTTTCTGATTTGAGAAGGACGTTATTGTTATTGTTTGCGTGGCTTGCTCTGTAAGCGTGTTGATGAAGCAAAGCGCCACGTCTGTGAACTCACTGACATCAGCTGAACTCGCTCGGAACATGTCCCAGTCAACGTCATCAAGAGCTGCCTGTAGCGCGGTCTCTGAGTGGGGTGACCAACGCTTAACTTCCCGCCTCACCGGGGGTTCCTGGAGGAGCTTTTGTTTGTATTCGGGAGTGAGGAAAATGGCTGCATGATCCGATTTGCCAAACGCTGGAAGTGACCACGCTTTATAGGCGTTCTTAAACGGAGAGTAGCAGTAATCCAGTGTGTTTGCTCCTCGTGTGGGGCAGGAGACATGCTGATGAAAGTTTGGCAGGACTTTCTTTAGGTTTGCTTTGTTGAAATCGCCCGCGACAATGAATGCCGCGTCGGGATGTTCATTTATGACGCCGCTGGCAACATCATGAAGGCCAGATAAAGCCAGCGCTGTGTCTGCCTGCGGTGGAATGTAAACGGCGGTCACGACAACCGCAGAAAACTCCCTAGGCAGATAGAATGGGCGGCAGATGATTGTTAAATGTTCCAGATGAGGTGAGCAGGACCGCGAGAGAATGGTGATGTTCCTGGGATCGCACCATTTCTTGTTGATCATGAAACACACTCCACCGCCTTTGGATTTACCGGCCTCGGCTGTTCTGTCCATCCGAAAAACAGAGAAGTTCTCCGACGGCGTCACAGCTGTGTCGGGACGCGGGCGTGAGCCATGTTTCAGACAAACAATAGATATTACAGTCTCTCATGTCCCGTTGAAAACTTATCCTGGCTCTAAGATCGTCCATCTTATTATCCAAGGATTGAACATTTGCTAGAAGAATGCTCGGAAGAGGAGGTCTGAATGCCCTTTTCCTCAGTCTGTTACGGATACCAGCACGTTTCCCACGGTGTTTCTTTGTTCTACGCCGCTGGCTCTGGCCATTGTTCAACTCGGCGTTGCGAAGAATCTCAGATGGCCACAGAGGATCGGCGAAAGTGTCCTGAAACAGTCCAGTGTAGAGGTAACCAATGTCCAAAAGAGTTTTGCTGTCGTAGTAGATCAATGCAGATGATAAGTTTGTAAAAACTGAGAGTAAAAGAAAGTAAAATAGTAAATAAAAGCACAGTCTTCGCGGAGCGACCTGAACGGCGACCAAACACAGCGGCGCCATTTGAGTATGAGAGCATAGCAGCTCTCATAGCTCATTTTCAGACGCATTTCAGAATGGACTTCACTGACAGAGAGGCGGCTGAATGTTGTTACATGTTGTGTTTTCCTGTCACATGTTCCTTTGTTCAGTTTTCCCGCCACTCCTGCGTTTCCATGGTCACCCTCATTATGAGTTCACTTGTCCCAGCTGTGTCCTGTTAATTAGTCGAGTCATCGCCTTGTTTCCCCTGTGTATTTAAGCCCTCTGTTTGCCCTTAGTGTTTGTCGGTTCTCGTTCACGTTTGTTGGTGGTTTTCCCTGCCTGTTTCCCGAGTTTATTATTAAAGTTCCAGTTCCGAGTTCTCCTTTTGCCTTTGTGAGTTTGTTCCACACCAAATCCGTAACAGAAGAACCGACCAACACTGTTTTTTTGCGCGATGTTTTCTCCTTTGTTTTGAGTTTTCCCCGTGTTCCCCATGGCCCTTCCCGCTGTTCGTCTTCTCTGCCTGGAGCATGGAGACCGCCCGCTGGAATTGCATACACGGGACTTCCTGGACCTAGCGTGGCAGACGCACTTCCCTGACTGCTCACTCTGTGGGTTTTACTATGCGGGCCTGAGTGAGCGGTCGAAGGCATGCGTTCCAGCGGTCAGTCCAAAGGAGGATTTCGTCGCCTTCGTGGAGTGGGTACCGGTCAATAACAACTCGCCCTTTACCATCAGCCCCACTGAGGAGGACAGCGTGACCAGTACCACTCCACCACCGCCAGAGACCAGCCATCCACCACCCACCACGACTGGCACGAGGGAGTTGCCTGTGCCCACCGCAGACCGTGGAGACTGGCCTGCCGCGATCGACGAGCTCAAACCCAGGCAGAGGTTGAGAGGAGTCATCGCCCCGGAGCCCGGACCACAGCGAGGGTCTGACCAGGTGTGTGAGCCGGCAACATTGTGCGTCGGGGAGGGAATACTCGTGGAGCTTGAGGGCTGGGAAGGGAGCCCCGTCCACCACCCAGCCGCGGTGGAAGTAACGGGGACGTAATGTTACATGTTGTGTTTTCCTGTCACATGTTCCTTTGTTCAGTTCTCCCGCCACTCCTGCGTTTCCATGGTCACCCTCATTATGAGTTTACTTGTCCCAGCTGTGTCCTGTTAATTAGTCGAGTCATCGCCTTGTTTCCCCTGTGTATTTAAGCCCTCTGTTTGCCCTTCGTGTTTGTCGGTTCTCGTTCACGTTTGTTAGTGGTTTTCCCTGCCTGTTTCCCGAGTTTATTAAAGTTCCAGTTCCGAGTTCTCCTTTTGCCTTTGTGAGTTTGTTCCACACCAAATCCGTAACAATGTACGTCATGTTCATAACACTTTGTTTTTATTGTGAGTGTATACAAATAAAAGTACATATTTAACCGTTTTAAATGATGTATAACACTTGTCTGTATGACAAATCGATGGAGTTATTTGAGTCTCCTTGTCAGTGAAAAATCAAGGCGGTCGCAGTTCACTTCTGTGATTTGGTATGATTGCATTCATATCAGCAGCAAACCGTACCAGAGTTCACTTGAACCGTACCCCAGACCACCCTTTTTCACAGGTGCGCACCCAAGTTCACATCATCCAAACATACCGAACTCTGACGTCAATCAAACCCGGGTGTGCACCAAAAGTGCTAGTGTGAAAGCACTCCATGTTATCTATCGCTCTAGTGGCCCCAGCCCCCTGGTTGAAAACCACTGCTCTAAATGCTTACTTTGCTTACGACGGAACAGCACATTATCAAAATGGTCGAACAAAAACAAGGTGAGACTGTGCAACAAATTGTCACTCGCTTTAGACGAGCTGCTAAAGACTGCAACATGCCATTTTGAGCAAATGCATTGATATGAGGTGGGCAAATAAAGCAATAATTCAGGGGCTGGTAGCCAATTCAACTCTAGTCGAGCTCCTTCAAGCGTGTGCTGATAGCCTAGTGGTTAGTTCACTGACATTGTGGAATAGAATCCCAACATTTGCTGTACATAATGGAACACATCATCAGCCAGCGAGCAAAATCAACATGAAGTTGCATCTGCACTCGCAGGTATTGAGGAAGTATTTCTGATGATATTATTACTCCAAACCAAGAGACACTTGATCAGAGACTACATACAGAAGCTCGTAGACTGTGGTTTGACACTTAACATAATACACTACAAACAAGCTTGAGTTCATGGCAATGCTGCTTTCACAGAAATAGCCTGACCGCTGAAAGGGTTCATGCTGTGGTTGAGGCCAGATAACCAGAGAAAAGCAGAAGTTTAAGAGCCTTAAAACAGAAGTTGGCTTAAGCTGAAACCCTTGCTTACTATGACAAGAACGCATCAACTAAAGTCATTGCACATGCAAGCAGTCCTTGTTAGTAAAATAAAAGCTTTTATTGGCCATGATTCAGAATTATTGGATTCATGAGCGCATTGGAAACATTACCCGAACTAGCTTGGAGTTCTGTCCGAGGTTGTATGTTTTGAATGATCCACAAATGACATCGAACTGTGGAGCAGCGGACTTTATTCAGACAGGTATAATGACTGGAAAACAAATAATAATGAGAAACTGGAAGAACCCAGGTGAGCCCTCTTTCCAGGAGTTGGCAAAGGTGGCAAGAAAAACTTTCTTTCAACATCAATGACAGGGCGGAAAAATATGTAGCGAAATGGGGAAAATACATGCAATATATTGCTACCAGATGAGCGTGTGGTGCTTATTGTAAAACTGTACATTTGATCCATGTGTTATGTTATTATTATTCTTTTTTGTAATTTTTTTATATGATTTCTATTATTTCTGTTGGTTTAATTCTTTTAGTTTGTTTTTCAAAAATGTATCATCACTAAGGGATATAGGTTAATGTTGTAATGTCGACTTCAATGATGATTACAATGTAACAGTGGTGTTTAAAAATCAATAAAATACTAATTATAAATAAAAGCTTTTACTGACAGCTGGCTCATCAAATGAGGGATCTGCGAATTTGTCTCCCTGTGACGTCAGAGAGCAGCGAAACGCCCCCTCAACAGAAGAAGACCAATGCCTAATTCTGTAGCCCCGTCCACCATTTCAGGAGCTAGGCTCAAAACCAGGGTACAAAATAGCCTATTACTAAGTTTTTTGGGACCTCACTTCGAACGAAGGGCCACACCACAGAAGAAAATGAAAGCATATCCGTATCGGCCAGCTCGGATCAGCACAGAATGGAACGGTTAAACAAAGAGTTTCCGATGGAAAAGCAGCTCCACCAGTCTTGAATGTTCTGTATCATTCTGTATCATTTTGGGAAACTCGAAGGCTCATTCGTTGTCGAACTGAAGACGAGCTGCGTTTTCTTAAATCCAAATACAGCGTAAAACAACCTTGGGGGATGAGTAATCTGTTAAACGTGCTCACGCCTGATTTCTGTGCTTCATTGCTGTTCATACTGGTTAAATGTTACAGGACACTAATAAAAGAAACGGGGAAGATGACGTATGATGGTGTAGTAGTGGTGTTCCTTTTCTTAGGGGAATAATTTTAACCCTACGACTTGCCTCTCCATGTGAAGGGGCAAGGGGAAGGGGTATACAATAGAATTGGGATTGGGCCTTTATGAAAAATATGAACCCATTAACTAATACAACTAACAAATATTTATACAACATCAGTGAGGTACCTGGTGTGTGAATATGAGCCTGATCTCGTTCAGCTCTTCTGGATCTGATGTCTGATGAAGAATGACAGTAGCCACGCCCACCAGAGCAGAGAGGACCAATCGGATCACAGCCTCAGTAGAACCACAACAGTGGACAGAGTCTGAGGAATAAAAGCATCAAACTGAGATCAGCTCAGTCAATCAACACTAATATCAAGAATATTTGAAGGACAGGAAAAATTCTCTCTGAAAGCTTTTAATGACCATTTGACTCTCATTATCAGTAGCACATAATCTTCAGCATGTTCAGAGAGTGTTTGTGATGGTCAGAGATCCAGTTTGATTGTCCAGCTTCAGTCTGTCTCTGAATCTCCCATCAAGAACATCATCATATACAGTGAATCTGTCGGCCTGTTTATTGATTTCAGCGATTACAGTGTTTCCAAACCGCCATCTTTAAGTGACATCATAGAGCCGTTAACATGTGAATGTGTTGATAAATTATTGAAATATTAACTTAAGGGGAACTTAAAGTAAATATTAAATATATAATACCAGATTATTATAGCTGAAGAATGACATTATTTTGATGTGATACACACTCATATTAGTTACTGAGCAGCTTTAGACTTAATGACACACTTTTTAGCTTTAAAGTGTAACTTCGCTGATTTTCAGCCTGTTACTGCAGTAAATGATCAATGTTTACTTGTTCTCTGTGTTACATCGACTGAGAAATTCATTTATTTGTCACCAAAGGTTTGACTCTCTTGTGAAAAGATTAGACTTCCTCATGTTTGTATTTCCACCCACGGACAGTCGGATCGGCAGAGGGTTATTAACAAAACCGTTATTGTAAGAGAAGGTTTATCACTGAAAATTGTATCATACTTTGTCTACTCTTTAAACAGCATTTCAGTAAATATGGAGAACAATAGCAACAGCTTTCTTACCTGTGCGTGACATGTTTTGCTCACGGAAGGACAGCTTCTTTCAGTTTTCCATCTGTTTGGCCTAAAACATTGATCGCTGTCATCCAGTCTGAAATGTCGACTAAACACAGAGGTTTTACATTGTGTCCGTTGCAGCGTTCTCTCCATTTTTTATGGTAAAATGTAACCGGAAACCAACAGTATCTCACTCCCGCCAAATGTTCACTTTTTTGAATTCTTGCTAAACAACGCAAGTCAACACCATTTGGACTAAATGTTTGCTAATAAGTATTTCCTACTAAAGCAAGATGGAGTTTGACGGTCCACCCTCTGAGAAAAATCCTTCTTGCTCATCCAGTGCATATTCAGTGGTCAGACACGACTGGAAATTCAAAAGGGACCAAAACGGTTCTGTGGTCAGATGAAACTATAAAAAGAGTTTTTTGGCAGCAAACCCACCAGATGGGTTTGGTGCAAACAGGGATAAAAAGTCCCCCATGCCCACGGTTAAAAATACAGCTGGATCTTTAATGTTATGGGCCTATTGTTTTTTATTTTGCTGGAGGTCCTGGTCATCTTGTTCAGATACATGGTGTCACTGATTCTAGCAAATACCATCAGAAAAAAAATAAAAACCTGACCACCTCTGCTAGAAATCTTATAATGGGCCGTGGTTGGATCTTCCTTCAGGACAACGATCCAAAACAAACCTCAAAATCAACACACGTATGTGTCACTGAGCACAAAATGAAGCTTCTGCCATGACCTTCACAGTTCTTTGACCTGAATCCTATAGAAAATGAGTGGGCTGAACTGTAGAGAAGAAGCACCAACATGGATCTGGGAATCTGGAGAGCTTCTGTATGGAGGAACGGTCTCTGATCTCTTGTCAGGTGTTCTCCAAACTCATCAGGCATTATAGGAGAAGCTGTTATCTGCTGCTGTTCGCACATCGGTCAAAAATGACAGAACGTCAATTGAATGTAGTTTTTTAATTTAATATTTTGTATTTTTAGTGGATTTTATGGTAGTAAATTACATTTATGCAGTATTTATGATCCATTTATTGACTTTTTGAGCATAGACCTGAAAATGTAATTTCCAACTTAAATGGTCAAACGGGTTCCCACACTTTGGTTAACTTCAGATTCAAGGACTTTCCAGGTCCAAAACCCTCAAATGACTTAATGTGGGGTCAGATTTCAAGTGAGAGCAAGGTTACATCGGGTTACCTATACGATGCAATTTTCATGTCAAACTACTTTTTTTGCATTTATTTTTGGCCATATGATGGAGATCTGATATTATATTTGTTGTATTTCTGTTTGGCATAAAACTGAAGAATATTCAGTACATCCTTTACTGTATTCTTAAATTATCTGGTATTCACTTTTGCATAGATTTTACTGAAAAGAGCTTAGGCTCATGTAACCAGAAGTTTTAAGATATATGAATATGCTTTTTCTTGCCTCATGGGTTTACATTATCTTAACAAGCAAAGCAATTCAACATTACATTAGATAAAATATTTGGGCAACAGATTATTGACTCAAGTCCTGATCAGTGCCCTGACTACTGAGCTAGGGAGCTGATTGAGACGCAGCCAGTCATTGACTGTAAACACTGAAACCGCTGAGGTACCATCGTAGTAGTTTCATGTGCGTGTGAACGTCATGGCAACGTACAACACAAAGTACCTCACGCGGGAAACGCTTAACGTAACGCGTAAATGCGTGTAACTAACGTGACTCAAGGAAGCTAGTGTGCACAGTCCACGAAGTGACTTGGCAATATGGAATTCTTTCCAGAAAACTTTCCCAAAATAAATTCAAGCATAACCTCTACATATTATATTATGTAAGTTATATTACATTTATTGTTATGAAAATAAAAAAAACATAAAAAGTTCAAAAATATGCAAATTTGTTCAGTTTTTTATTTATTTTGCCGAGCACCCAATCCTGAACTTATTTTTTGCTGGTGATGTGCGTGCTTTGGTCCTGTTTTTGTTCTGAAAAAATAACATTTTTATATGAAATATATATTTCCCAAAACACATTTTACTCTAAAACTGCGAGAAAGTCAAAGCCATAAATCTAAACAAATTTGAGGTTGATATCTCAAAAAATGAGCTTTCAGTCAGATTTTAGTTTGGGTTGCAGTACCAAACGATTGTTGTGTTCAGGATCATTTCACCTTTTCAAATCATGTCCATGGCTTTTTTGTTCACACAGCAAGAGCCAAAACTCAAAACAGCAACAAGCACAGTGCATTGTGGGTGTTGAAGTTTTACACCTTACTACTGCATAGGCAGTATGTTTATTGAAAGCCCATTTTGCCTGCGATCAGGTTTAGTTAAACAATAAAATGAATCAAGATACCTGCTAGGATCCAAAGCACTGCTTTATTGAGACCTGCCGGGAAGAACGTGAGTTAATACGAGACAAACATGTCCTTCAGTGGCGCTTCGGCCATAAAACAGTCTTCGTAATGACTTTACATGTGCGTTTTCAGCCTAACTCAAGTACTGTGCTTGTGCCGAGGAACACACAGCTGGATTCCCCTTTAAAAAAACAACCTCTACATAAGATTGAGTGTCCTATACAAAACTGCATTGAAATGAACAGATAATAAACTCTTTCAACAAAGGCAAATTCAAGTCATAAACCAAGGATTGTAGTCTATGGAGTTTAATAACGCTGAACGGAACCGTGGCACAGACTACATCAAAGCTTCAGTCTCTGTAAGGCAAACTTAAAAAAGAAAATGTGATGCTAATGGGAGAAATACAGGCAAATGAGTTCAAGATCGCTGTCATGATACTGTAGCGTTTAATTCAAGCAGTGCATCTTACAGACCGGCCGAGATCACGTCCAGCTCAGGATTCAGCTCAACACCAAGAGAAAACAAGAGATGAGTGTCCTGCTTAGAGAAAACCAGGCCTGTCAACAGAGACTATATTTAGGGATTGTTTTGCATGGTGATGTTATTATGAAAAAAAAAGTTTGTACTGCTTTTAATTTATGTTCAAATTCAGTAAACTGTACTATAAAAAATGAAAACAATCAAAATGCATTACAGATACTGAGGAAAAGATGCTCTGAAATAACCTGAAACAAAAGAAATATTTTAATGGTCCGACTCCTCAAACAGGTTTTATGTTTAGGAAAAATAATCATTTGCAAGAAAAATTTAAATAAAATCATAATGATCGTAAAACTAATTTTCTTTATAAAAATATAATTTGCTGTGACAAAAAAAAAAAAAAGTTCAATAAAAATAATGAAAAAAAATAAAAATAAAATCTTAATGATCCTAAAAGAGGCTTCATGTTTTATATAAAATAATAATAATAATAATAATAATAATAATAATAAAATACTAAAATAGGCCTAATTTTCATTATGAAAAATATAACTTGCAAGGAGAAAATAATGAAAAATAAAAAAATAAAACCTAAAACTCATTTTCTTTATGAAAAAAAAAAAAAAAAGCTGTGAAAAATTATGAAAAACAATCTTAATGGTCCTAAAACAGGCTTCATGTTTTTTTATGAGAAAAAAATAAAATCTGGGAAAATAAAAAAATACAATCCTAAAATAGGCCTAATTATCAATATGAAAAATATAATTTGCTAGGGGAAACTATAATGGGAAAAATCTTAATGGACCAAAAACTCACACTGTCGTTATGAAATGATGAAATAAAATTATGAAAAAATAAAAATAAAATCTTAATGATCCTTAAACAGGCTTATTTTTCCAGAAAAATTATCTGGAAAAACCAGGAATCATTTTCCTTATGAAAAATATAAATTGCCGAAAAAAAGAAAAAAAAAATGAAATTATTAATTATCATGGAAAAATAATTTGCTAGGTGAAAAAAATTGTTCTTCATGTTTTTTATTTTGTTGGGAAAATAAAAGCCTAAATCTTACTGATCCTAAAGCAGGCCTCATTTCCTTTAAGCGAAAGATCATTTCTTATTTTCCTGTGGTGAGTGTGAGGGATGTGCTTCAGCTCAGAATGCAGGCGGTTCTTCTTCTGTTCCTCTCAGTACCGTCGGGAGCGGTGGTGTGAGTGTCGGCGGCGCCCGCGGCTGGACGAGCGGCTCCTGCTGCTGCGGCTGCTGCTGCGACTCTTGCTGCTGCTCGGGCCGTGGCTGTACTTCCTGCGGCGCTCGGGACTCGCTCTGTGACGGCGGTGTCGCGCGGTTCGGCTCCTGCTGCGCTCGCGGCCCCGCCTCCGCCCATTCCGACTATGGCTCCGCCCCCCGCCGCTGTGGCGCCGCGTGTGATTGCTGCGCTCAGGTCTGTCGCTGTCCGCTTCATCTTTCTGCTCCTCCACGCTGTCCTGTTTCTTTGGTTTGCTGTCCTGGTTGTCCGGCTTCACCTCGTCCGCCTCCGGAGACACGCCGTTCACCGGCGTCGGCACGCTGCACACCTGCAGGTCCAGGTCAATGGCGGTGTTGTCGCTGATGAGAGTGCTCTCGTCCTGGCCGTCCGTGTTGGTGCTCTTCTTCAGCAGGTTTCCCAGCAGTCTGTCGCGCAGCTCGCGCTCTTTCCTCTGCAGCTCCAGCGCTCGTGCCTTCTCTGCCTCCACCCGCCGCAGCTCCTCCTCCTGCTGCCGCCGGCGATCCTCCAGCTGCTGCAGCCGCGCCAGCTCCGCCCTCTGCTGCTCCTGCTGCTGCTGCTTCAGGCTCTGAGGACACACACACACAATCAACACACACATTCAACTAGGACATGCTTTATTTTGTTACAAATCCTGTTTTTCCCATTTTAATTTTTAAGTGTTTAAGTTTTTTATGGTTAAATTAAATTGTAGCAATCAAAAAGCATGTCTAATTAATTAAAATCATGAACAAAAACCTATTACAAGTTTAAGAAAAAAAATCTGTTTTTTGCTAGGGTGTTGCTATGCGGCTGTTAGTGTATTCTGGATGGTTGCTAAGGTGTTTCTATGTGGTTACTGGCTAAGGCACTCAGAGTGGTTGCTAGGGTGTTGTTATACAGTTGCTAGGGTACTCAGGGTGGTTGCCAATGTGTTTCCATGTAATTGCTAGCTAGGGCACTCAGAGTTGTTGCTAGGGTGTTGCTATGCAGTTGTTACTGTATTCTGGATGGTTGCAAGGGTGTTGCTATGCGGTTGCTAGAATACTGACAGTGGTTGCTAGGGTGTTGCTATGTGGTTGATAGGGTTTTCCTATACGGTTGCAAGGGTACTCGCGTTGGTTGCTAGGGTGTTGCTATATGGTTATTCTGGAGTATTCTGTGTGGTTGCAAGGATGTTGTTATGTGGTTGCTATGATACTAGAGAATTCCGTATTTTTGTTTCAATTTTTAGTTTTTTTATGATTAATTTCATTTTTAGTAATCAAAATGCATGACTAATTCATTAAAATCAAGAAAATTATACACTTTAACAAAAATTTATTAAAAGTTTAAATATAAAAGGCCTTATGAAATCCTTACATTTTTTCCCCAAATTCCATTTTATTTTTTTCCCAAATACATCATGAAACGTACATAATTTAACAACAATTTGTTCAATGTTCAACAAAAAAAGTGAGAATTTAAAGGCCCAAATTCTGTTCTGTTGTTTCTCTAATTATTTTAGATTACATTTGAATTGTTTAATTAATTAATTTTAATAATC
This sequence comes from Paracanthobrama guichenoti, assembly GCA_018749465.1. Taxonomy (NCBI): domain Eukaryota; kingdom Metazoa; phylum Chordata; class Actinopteri; order Cypriniformes; family Gobionidae; genus Paracanthobrama; species Paracanthobrama guichenoti. The sequence continues at coordinate 4,921,202 of CM031951.1, read as the reverse complement.
AAAAGCATGTCTAAACATTTGAAACTTTAACAACTACATAATTTATTACATTTTTACAATAATAGGGCCCTATGAAAGAATTTCTGAAAAATAAAACCTGTTGTCTTTTTATATTTTTTTCTTGATTTTTATCAAATCAAATAAAGGCACAAATGAAATGGTGATTGGGTGCTGTAAGATCAGACTGAGACTGAATGAGGGTGTGTGCCGGACCTTTGCACGGCTCAGTAACTCTGCGATGAGCCGGATGGACTCCAGGTTCCTCTGGGCCAGCAGCAGTTTCCTCTCCTCCATGGCGATCTTCAGGTGAAGCTTCTTCTGTTCTTCCTCCTGCTGTTTCTTCATCTTCTTCTGGTTCTTCTTCTCCTCCTTCTCTTTCATCTTCTGCTCTCGCTTACGCAGTTTCTCCTCCCTCCTCCTCTCCTTCTCCTGCTCCTCCTGCTCACGCTGTTTCCTGAAACATCATCAACATTTTAGTTTAAAAAGCTTGAAAGTTTTAAGTTTGGATCAGTTTTAAAAGAGCTCTCAAAGTTTGAAGACTTAAAGCCTCTCAGACAAATAATTTGCTATGCGGTTGCTAGGGCATTCTCGGTGGTTGCTATACAGTTGCTAGGGTTCTCAGGGTGGTTGCTTAGGTGTTGCTATGCAGTTGCTAGGGTACTGACGGTGGTTACTAGGGTGTGGCTATGTAATACTAGGATACTTACGGTGGTTGCTACGGTGTTGTTATATGGTTGCAAGGGTACTCACAGTGGTTGTGATACGATTGCAAGGATACTCACGGTGGTTGCTATTGTGTTGCTAGGGAATTTGGGGAAGTTGCTAGGGTGTTGCTAGGGTTCTCAGGGTGGTTGCTAAAGTGTTTCTATGTGGTTGCTAGCTAGGGCACTCAGGGCTGTTGCTTGGGTGCTGCCATGCGGTTGTTAGCGTATTCTGGGTGGTTGCAAGGGTGTTGCTATGCGGTTACTAGGGTACTGACGGTGGTTCTTAGGGTGTGGCTATGCAGATGCTAGGATACGCACAATGATTGCTAAGGTGTTGTTATGCGGTTGCAAGGGTACTCACAGTGGTTGCTAGTGTGTTTCTACGTGGTTTCAAAGGTTGTCTGGGTGGTTGCAAGTGTGTTGCTAAGGTGTTCTGGGTGGTTCCTAGGATTGCTATGTGGTTGCTAGAGTGTTGCTATGCAGTTGGTAGTACATATTGCATTGCTAGCATGTTTCAGACAGATACCATGCTAGTTGACAGACGATAGATACCTCTCTTCCTCCTTCCGCCGCTCCTCCTCCTCCTTCTCTCTGCGTTTCTGCTCCTCTCGCTGTTTCTCCAGCTCCTGGAGTTTCAGTCGCTCCTGCTGTCGTTTCTTCAGTGAGGAATCACTCAGGTGTTTACTCGTGTCAAAGGTCACCTGAGAGAATCAAATGATCAGGTTACGCTTATAAAGTCTCATAATAAACATCCTAAAACTTCATTTTTACTGCTGTCTGAACAAATGGTTGTATGTGTGTGTAAATACTTTAGTATTTATTTATTTATTACAAATAAAATGTGTTTAATTGCCTTAATAAAATCACACAATGCAAACAAAAAAAGTGATGATCCTGAAAATAGGCTTAATTTTCATTTTACAAAATATAATTTCATGTTCTTTCATTTTGTTTTAAAGTTAAATGTCAAATGGTTTTGGGATTAACTGAGTTCTTGACGGGTTTGGTGATATTCACACACTTTAACTTCAGAGTTTCCAGCACAATCTTCACACTTTCACCAAACGAACATGCTTTATAATGAACAGTGACGGACAGAGCTCAGGTCATTTAACTCTCCGTCTGCTCGGGTGACTTTGCTCTGCTGAATAATCCTTGAAATCATAATTCAGTTGATTTCATTAAAGGCCCTTTCAGTGCCGGTGTTGTTCACAATCCTCTTGTGCTCCTGCTTCACATTATAGGCCTGAACAACTGCTCGAGTGATTCAAACGGCCGAACCGCAGCAGTGACGTGTTCGAGTCGAGCTGATAATAAACCACAAACAACTTCCACAAACTGAACACGTTTCTATGAGCTTCTCTTCTGCGTGTGCACAGACCAGGGCTAGTATACTTAAAGGTGCACTATGTAACTTTTCCGTCCGCTAGAGATCGCCTATTCAAAACAAAGGCGTAGTTTGATGACGGCACGCTTGAGCGCAGGGACATGTGGTCTTCCCCTCACAGCCGGTGGGAAAGACTCGGGCAGAGATCCTGTTCATGGATGTGATTATTAACGTTACTGTAGCGTGAAGCGGAGCAGGACCGAGTGTTGTGGAGCTGAGCGAGGCCGCCGGAGTGATTGTTAATGAGATGAACGCGACACACGCCTCGCGAGCGGCGCGGGACTTTTATTATGCCACAGTCGCCGGCGCCATTCCCGCTTTTCCTTTATTTTCATTTATGTTAAAATATAATATAAATGATAATACATTATTTCATATAAATCCATTGGTCTGAAACCACATTGAAACCTGGAAATCATTTTTAGCACTAAT
>CM031951.1:4881179-4913679 GCA_018749465.1 Paracanthobrama guichenoti | reverse complement strand
ATTAAATATAAAATTAAAGAACATTAAATAAAAATATAACATAAAATAAATAAAATAATAATATGAAATATAAAATAAAATAATAACATTAAATATAAACAATAAAATAATAAAATAAAATGAGATGGAGAACATTTTGGAGAAATTCTATAACCTCTTTACACAAAATGATCAAAGAGACAAATAAGCAATTATAATCAATCCTTTAAACCTTAGGCCAGGGTTTCATTTAAACATACAAATATTCAAAAACATTCATTTAAAATACAAATATTAGCTGATATTCTATTAAAGAGATTCAATTAGATTGAAAAAAATGTGATTAGTTAGATTAAATAAATAAATATTGCAAAAAATATATAATAATGCAACTTAATAGAAAATAATTTTAGATTTATGACATTAATTTTTCAGTGTATTAGTTAGCTGTTTATAAAGGATAGATCCTTTATGATCATATTTGGCATCTGAAAAACCTTGTTTTAGTGTCAGAAAACTCGATTCATTACTAATTCTAACCTGTTTTATAACAGAAAGCAGAAGTTTGAGCGGTCTGATGCTGAAACGAGACTAAATCCTCAAACCGTGCAGACGGCACGCACCTTCAGCAGCTCTGGAAACAATCCTAATCTTCTCAAATCCATATTCACCACGACGGATCCCATCTGTGCGGCTCTGGAAGATGTTTTTAAGAGGGGAAAGTATGGATTGAAGAATTAGATTAAAAAATACCTTTTTCTATACAGTACATCTCACAGCCCTCCAGTATCTTCTATGATTGTACCTTTTATAGAATCGATTAGACATTTGACCAGGGGCCCTATGAAAGAATATGAGGTTGGGCCCTACCGCACCAAACATACAAGCCAACCTAGCTATCCAAAATCTTTGTCTGCAATTTAATAATACTGAATAGCTCCGCTCGCTCTACCCAGAATGCCCTTTGTGACGTGCTGGTTCAAACATATGAGAAATAAGGAGGGCTGCCCCCGAATAAAGTTTTACTGGACTAGTTGTTCATTTAAGCCATTAGTCGACTAAGCACTTTTATTAATTGAATTACATATATACTGGAGAGAATTCTAAACCATAATGAGCGTTTATAGGCTGATATATTACAGAATAAATATATATATTATGCATAAAGCTTGCCACAAAGAACCGGCAAAAGTAATGATTATGAATGTGTCAAAAATAGCAAGGAGTCATTTGAATTGTTCATTAATAAACCAGTGTTTTCTGTGTCAGTGTCGACTACAAAGAGGAAGCTGACGACTCGCCATCTCTCAGTGAACGCGCCAAGAGAGAAACGCACATTTACATAATCAGAGAGTAGCCCGTTTCTTTTCTTCTTGAATTGTTTCATTTAAAAGTATGCACGTCTATAGAGAAATATGTCATGTCTGTGAGGCAAGTAGAAGAGTTTTGGTTCACTAATGAGATGCGATCCAGTTCACATGCAATGCAGGCGATCGCGCCGGCGCCTCCATGTCAGGATTATTGACTGCTACATTTGCTGTAAAACCAGGCAATTGGCTGATGAAACATTGATTAAAATTAAGATACAATTTATACAAAATGAAATTGACTTTAAAGAAAGGCTTTCTACAAAACAAACCTTATGACGTGGTCAGAATCATGTCTGACCCACTCCACGTCTCAACATATTGCGCATCTTATGATGTGTCCTATCTCATGCTGTTCACTTTTCATAATCAACACAGATGACAAAAAAATAACATTATAATATTTAAACATAAATATGAAACTAAATACCTTTTCTTAATGGCTACAACAAGTATAGTAGCCTACAGTACAGAGACATTTCATGTCGGAGCGGGATTTGACCGAACGCCGTTTTACCGGTGAGTGTGAACGGTTCATGAGTGGAGCGTGTCAGAAATGCAGAAATTAGCCAAAAAAATGTTTTATTTGTAACTCCTTGGTAGATTATACATTTATAATTTCTATTACATTACTACTGTACTACTAACAAAACCATTCTCTGGGGCACCAAAAGTGCGTGGGCCCTTAGAATCGTCCAAACCCCCATTTGACAATAGTAGAATATCATTAGTTGTTATATTTGTGTTGATTTCTGTGGCATTTCTGATCCTGCCACTCATCTTATAATCTCTTCAGCCCTGGTTCTCAGTGTTCTGGATCAAATAAAGGGCCGGTGTTTGTTAATTCCACACATGACCTGCCTGTGCGTCACATGACTGTGATATTTGAGGCTTTAACCTGCTTTAAACGGTGGCTTTTACCCTGTAATGGCACCAGCTTTCAAGACCTTTATATAGAAACCTCGGTATTGTTGCAAAATAACAGCTCTTTATTGGCAGTGATGGTTTCATAAAAACTTCAAACATCCACGGAATCTTTCAATTGGATCAAAGGTTCTATAGAATTTTAGAATGTTCTTTATACTGACAAAAATGGTTCTTTGGGGAACCCAAAATAGTTCTTCTATGGCAAAAATGCTTGTGCAAAAACCTTATTAAAACACTAATTTTATGATGTTTTATTACTTTTATTAACAATTTAGGTTGTGCACAGAATATCCCTGAGAGTTTATTCATGTATTTATGTAAGTGTGTTACCTAAAGACATGACAACTCTCTAGTCCCAATTGATTTGTGATGAATGAAAGACAAATGTTGCTCATGGTGGTGTTGTGGAAGGAAGAGATGTGTGAGGACACGCACCTTCAGGCCAGAGAAAGCTGTCGTACCTGCTTTACAGCAAACCACCCGCGTGTCTGTTCTATCAGATATCATGAGAAAGAAGACAGGCACAGTTTCTGATTCAAGTGTGTGACACCAAACTGAAACACAAACAGAAGAAAACACTCACCAAAATGAGTCTATTTCCCAGTCATCACACAATTCTGACCTTATTCTGACCCACGTGTGTTTTTGTGAGAGGTTTAATGCTATACGGAAGCTCCTTTACATAAAAATATCATGCAAAAAATGCTTTTGTAAATCATAACTATAACATACAAAAGTATGACATACTAAGTCACAAGCATTGTGAGTCATAATTATGATATAAAAAGTCTAAATTATGCCATACTGTCAAAATTAAAAAGTCGAAATTATTATGTATCATCAATTTAGTTTTTAATCTCATAATTGATATGTCATAATTTTTACTATTTACTTCATAATTAACTTTGTATGTCTCATGTATCTATCATAATTCACTTAATAAGCCATAATTTCGACGTTGTCAATTATGACATAAAAAATCTAAATTATGTCATGCTAAATCATATTTATGAAATAAAAAACTAAATTCTGATATACTGTACTAAATCTAATTACATAAAAGTCGAAATTATGACAATCATAATTATGACATAGAAAGTCATAATTTCGACTTTTTAATCATACTTTTGACTTCACATCATAATTGACTTGTCATCAACTTTTAGTCATAATTATGACATAAAAATACAAACATTATGACATAGAAAATTCGAAAATTTGTGACATACCAAGACATAATTGTCATACTAATTCATAATTATGACTTAGTCACATCTTAATTCACTTAATATCTCATTATTTCAAATTGTCGTCAATTATGGCGTCAACATTACGACATACTAAATCATAATTATGAGATGAAAAATCTAAATTTTGATATACTGTACTAGGTCGAAATTATGACATAAAAATAGTTTTCACAATCATAATTATTTTTAATCATAATTTCAATTTTTTTATATCATGTCACATCATAATTGACTTTTAAAAAAGTCTAAATTATGACATACCAAATCATAATTGTCACACTAATTCATAATCATGTCATACCTTTTTATCTCATCTAATTATGACTTAGTCATAATCATAATTCACTAAATGTCATAATTTCGACATTCTGTCAATAATGGTGTCAAAATGATTACATACTAAATAATATTCTAAATTATGTCAATCGAAATAACTATCATAATTGTGACATCATTTAATTATGACTTTTAATCTCATAACTGATAGTGTCCTCATTTTGACTATTTACCTCATAATTTACTTCTCATAATTTCAACTTTTGTCATAATTATGACATAAAAAGTCAAAATTAAAACATCAATTATGATTTCCCAAAGCATGCTTTTTTCCTTATCTGGCAGGAATAAGCTTCCATAATCCATAAGGTTGTTTCTAAACGTGTTAATCTTGCGTTATCAGATCCTGTTGATGTCAGATGAATAATGAATTGACAGCAGACGGTTAACGGCAGCGTCATTAAGAGCAGCCAAGAGTCAGTCCTCAGTTTATTTCATCAAAACTTCAGCGTTTCTGCTCCAGACATGAACGAGCAAAATATCACAGACACTTGAGGAGACGGTAAGAAATCACCTAGCAACTGCATAGCAACACCAAACACACTCACATCGCCTTCAGGAAATGTAAACATCTAGGAACTATATGCATTTCCGGGTATTTTAAGTGCCTAAAATTATTCACGATCAATAAAGGCACTTTAAAGAATCACTGAAAAGACACATTTGGGGTTAGTCTTCTAATAATATTATAAAGCTTAGTATTTGATCAGCTAAAAGTGCATTGAATTAGACGTTCTCTTAAACCATTTAAGCAGCTTTTCACACACACACTGAAGGCATGTGGACGTTTATACGATAACAGTCTCAAAACATGTTCATTCCTGTGTTCGGGAAGACATGCAACATGAGAAACACAAAGTGCATTCGTGGAAATATGAATCTGAAAATAATCTTTAACTATCTACAACGTCATTCTAATGAAATAGTGCTGCATAATTCTGTTAAAAGAGATGATTGCATTGAAGTTTGTTCATCCTCGTCCATCCTAAAATGAAAAGGCTGTGTATATTTTCATGTATAAAAACCCAATTTATAAATATTATGTGGAAAATAGTTTCTTCATGATTGTGTATAGTACCGACCGTACTGTTGGATGTATTATTTACTCAAATGTATTTTTTAAACTTTATGTTAATCAATTCAGCTTAGGGGCCAAGCACTGAAGGGGTGTAGGCACATATTGTATCCGTTGACGTTCCTATTATTATTCGTTTACTACTTCCGCTCTTGAGTCTATGGCAGAACCCATCCCAACGCTTGAGGGAATGTTATGACATTTGGCACACAGATCGACAGACTGAACTGTCACCAGAGCAAATTTGTGCCTCGTCTCTTAATGAGTCATGGGTGTGTTTTGGGTGTAACGTGCAATAAACCAATCAGAGTCTCATCTCCCTTTCCCTTTAAAAGCCAGTTGCGCTCAAATCATGAGTGGATTCACTATTTACATGAGGAGAGACTGAACGCTTCTCCAGAGAGGAATCCTTTTATTTGTAATATTTTTAATGTGTGTGTGCTGCTGTGCGTCCCTGTGTGTGTAATAATCAGAGAGAGTGTGTGTGTGTGTGTGTGTGCTGCTGTGCGTCCCTGTGTGTGTAATAATCAGAGAGAGTGTGTGTGTGTGTGTGTGCTGCTGTGCGTCCCTGTGTGTGTAATAATCAGAGAGTGTGTGTGTGTGTGTGTGTGTGCCGTGTGCGTGCTGCTGTGCGTCCCTGTGTGTGTAATAATCAGAGAGAGTGTGTGTGTGTGTGTGTGTGCTGCTGTGCGTCCCTGTGTGTGTAATAATCAGAGAGAGTGTGTGTGTGCGTGCTGCTGTGTCCCTGTGTGTGTAATAATCAGAGAGAGTGTGTGTGTGTGTGTGTGTGTGTGTGTGCTGCGCGTCCCTGTGTGTGTAATAATCAGAGAGTGTGTGTGTGTGTGTGTGTGCGTGCTGCAAAGCGTCCCTGTGTGTGTAATAATCAGAGAGAGTGTGTGTGTGTGTGTGCGTGCTGCAAAGCGCCCCTGTGTGTGTAATAATCAGAGAGAGTGTGTGTGTGTGTGTGCGTGTGTGTGTGTGTGTGTGTGTGTGTGTGTGTGCTGTGCGTCCCTGTGTGTGTAATAATCAGAGAGTGTGTGTGTGTGTGTGTGTGTGTGTGTGTGTGTGCGTGCTGCTGTGCGTCCCTGTGTGTGTAATAATCAGAGAGTGTGTGTGTGTGTGTGTGTGCGTGCTGCTGTGCGTCCCTGTGTGTGTAATAATCAGAGAGTGTGTGTGTGTGTGTGTGTGTGTGTGTGTGTGTGTGTGTGTGTGCGTGCTGCTGTGCGCCCCCCTGTGTGTGTAATAATCAGAGAGAGTGTGTGTGTGTGTGTGTGTGCGTGCTGCTGTGCGTCCCTGTGTGTGTAATAATCAGAGCGTGTGTGTGTGTGTGCATGCTGCTGTGCGTCCCTGTGTGTGTAATAATCAGAGAGTGTGTGTGTGTGTGTGTGTGCTGCTGTGCGTCCCTGTGTGTGTAATAATCAGAGTGTGTGTGTGTGTGTGTGCATGCGTGCAAAGCGTCACTGTGTGTGTAATAATCAGAGCATGTGTGTGTGTGTGCTGCTGTGCGGCCCCTGTGTGTGTAATAATCAGAGAGTGTGTGTGTGTGTGTGTGTGTGTGTGTGCTGTGCGTCCCTGTGTGTGTAATAATCAGTGTGTGTGTGTGTGTGCTGCTGTGCGCCCCTGTGTGTGTAATAATCAGAGTGTGTGTGTGTGTGTGTGTGTGCTGCTGTGCGTCCCTGTGTGTGTAATAATCAGTGTGTGTGTGTGTGTGCTGCTGTGCGTCCCTGTGTGTGTAATAATCAGTGTGTGTGTGTGTGTGCTGCTGTGCGCCCCTGTGTGTGTAATAATCAGAGTGTGTGTGTGTGTGTGTGTTGTGCTGCTGTGCGCCCCTGTGTGTGTAATAATCAGAGAGTGTGTGTGTGTGTGTGTGTGTGCTGCGCGTCCCTGTGTGTGTAATAATCAGAGAGAGTGTGTGTGTGTGTGTGTGTGTGCTGCTGTGCGTCCCTGTGTGTGTAATAATCAGAGAGAGTGTGTGTGTGTGTGTGCGTGTGTGTGTGTGTGTGTGTGTGCGTGCTGCTGTGCGTCCCTGTGTGTGTAATAATCAGAGAGAGTGTGTGTGTGTGTGTGTGCGTGTGTGTGTGCGTGCTGCTGTGCGTCCCTGTGTGTGTAATAATCAGAGAGTGTGTGTGTGTGTGTGTGTGTGTGTGTGTGTGTGTGTGTGTGTGTGTGTGCGTGCTGCTGTGCGTCCCTGTGTGTGTAATAATCAGAGAGAGTGTGTGTGTGTGCGTGCTGCTGTGCGTCCCTGTGTGTGTAATAATCAGAGCGTGTGTGTGTGTGTGCATGCTGCTGTGCGTCCCTGTGTGTGTAATAATCAGAGAGTGTGTGTGTGTGTGTGTGTGTGTGTGCTGCTGTGCGTCCCTGTGTGTGTAATAATCAGAGTGTGTGTGTGTGTGTGTGTGTGTGTGCGTGCTGCTGTGCGTCACTGTGTGTGTAATAATCAGAGCATGTGTGTGTGTGTGTGCTGCTGTGCGTCCCTGTGTGTGTAATCAAGAGTGTGTGTGTGTGTGTGTGTGCATGCTGCTGTGCGTCCCTGTGTGTGTAATAATCAGTGTGTGTGTGTGTGTGCTGCTGTGCGTCCCTGTGTGTGTAATAATCAGAGAGTGTGTGTGTGTGTGTGTGTGTGTGCTGCTGTGCGTCCCTGTGTGTGTAATAATCAGAGAGTGTGTGTGTGTGTGTGTGTGTGTTGCTGCGTCCCTGTGTGTGTAATAATCAGAGAGTGTGTGTGTGTGTGTGTGTGTGTGTGTGTGTGTGTGTAATAATCAGAGTGTGTGTGTGTGTGTGTAATGTGTGTGTGTGTGTGTGTGTGCTGCTGTGCGTCCCTGTGTGTGTAATAATCAGAGAGTGTGTGCGTGCGTGCTGCTGTGCGTCCCTGTGTGTAATAATCAGTGTGTGTGTGTGTGTGTGCTGCTGTGCGTCCTTGTGTGTGTAATAATCAGAGTGTGTGTGTGTGTGTGTGTGTGTGCTGCTGTGCGTCCCTGTGTGTGTAATAATCAGAGAGTGTGTGTGTGTGTGTGTGTGCGTGCTGGTGTGCGTCCCTGTGTGTGTAATAATCAGAGATTGTGTGTGTGTTGTGCACAGCCTATAGGCACACAAATACTGCACTATTGACTTTAGAGCAGGTTTGTGTTGGTCAATGGTCAGTGGTTTTCAGTTCCTCACAATAGCAACGCTCCAACAATGCTCCTGAACACACCTGGTGTTCAGACCAGACGCCCATGGGTGAACAGATGCGCCAGTGCATTTGATATTTAAACACCGTGGAGCTGGACGTGAACATGAGAACTGCGTCCAGCTGAAACGCATTGCGCCAGGTGTATGATAGGGCCCTTGGAATCTCTAACTCAATCCCTCTAGCGCCACCAACTGTTCAAATTTGCTCTCACATTTCCCTATGGCGTCATTTTCTGTAATGAAACTTTTTTCGGCATTTTGAATTTACAGAAAAACCTACTTTTTTTAATTTTTTCACGAAAATTTAACCAGATCATCTTCAGACCATGTCGACAAATAGCTATGATATTCAAGTTAATTTGTCAAACCGTTCTTGAATAACGCGAGAACGAATTTGATGAAGAGTACGCCAAAATGAGGCTATATGAGGAACATGAGGCTACATCTCCGCACCGCTTTAGCGCATTCTGACCAAACTTGGTGTGTGTTATGACAACCAAAGACCTGAGGCTACGTGCACATTTTTGGTACAGTGCCACCTAGTGGTCACAAGATATGAAAAATGGCTATTTTTGCTTATAACTTCTGAACACTTCGGTCAAAAGCTGAACTGGTCTCTTCAGATTCGGCGCAATATGCCGAGTCATTTGATACCCAATTTTTGGTGTTGGCCATTTTGAATTTGGTCGAAAAATGCTATATTTTACGAACGCATTGGTGTATCGTTACGAAACTCAGTATGTGTCATCATGACCTGAAGGTACTGAGCGTCACCTTTTGGTCAAAAGTTATAATGAAATTTTCAAAAGTGCTAATACATTTTTATTAAATTAGCGTATTGTAATGATATGAGTTCACGCTGAGAACATAAGATACCAATTTTGCCATAGTCAGCCAAACTTCCTGTCCACCATTTAGATTTTCTTTAAAAACCTAATTTTTCGAACTCCTCCTAGACCGTTTTTGTCCGATTTTCACCAAAATCGAATCATATCATCTTCAGAGCGTGCCGGGGAAAAAGTTATGGATTTCGTGTCGATTGATGAAACGTTTTTGCATACCGCATCAACAAAATTGTGACATGATGCCAAAATGACTCTTAAGGCTGTATCTCTGCAATGCCGTGGCATATTGACACCAAACTTGTCATTGTCACCTCACTCTGACCACACCACATCAATTTGGTCACAGCTATTGGTCAAAAGTGACAGACAATTAAATCATTACTAGTGACTGTATTTATGATTTTTCAGGCATTTTGCCTAAAATCATCTTAATATGCCTTTAATTACTTATTGTTGCAGTTGGTCTGATGCCCAGCCATGACTTACTGTGCCTTCTTTGTGCTTGGCCCCTTAATCGCTGCTTGCAGCTATATTATCTACTTATTTTTATTTTCTAAATTTTATTTATTTAGTTTAATCATATTTTTATTATTTATTTTAAAAACACTTTACTTAAAGCCTTTATAATGCATTATAAAAGTATTTTGAATTATGCATCTTATATGATCTCATGAATAATTGTAACCACCATTATAATACATATCTATTCATTGTTACACCTTTAGAAAGTATAATGCATTAAAACGTGACAAACAAGCAAATATTATAATGCATTTTAACTTTGGTTACAATTATTGACGAAAAGATATAATGCATAACGTCCATTATGAATACCTTTATAATGCATTATACAAAGACTTTACGTGTTACCAAAACATCTAAATCATAAACCTATCAGTAAACAGGCAGCTCAGCTGATCTTAAAATAATAATGTCTTTGCATATGCCTCTATTATAGTTTCCACACTTCCATCTCAGCCGAAGAGATTAGAAATGGGTCTGGATTTGACCGGGCTCTTGAGCGAATCCTCTCCTTCCTCGTTCTCCCTGAATGAAGTGCTGTGGACGATCTGCGTCTTGAAGCGGCTCCTCTGCAGCCTGATCCGGCCAATGGATGACTTCCGATACAGCGACCAAGGTTTGGGCTGACCATCGCTGGTGATCTCCTCAGGGGGGTTCAGCAACCGAAGAGGGTTGAGGTTGGATGGGACTTTGGGAAGCTTCCATCGGCCGGCTCCGGACGCATTCTCTGTGTCCGAGATGGCACAAGCCCCTATGATGTCTTTAATGTCCCCTGTGACGGTGGTTTGCAGGTACTGAGATGCTCTCTTCCCGCTGTAATCCCTCACGTCTACATCGGCGTCATAAGCCCCCACCAGCAGCTTCACCACCTCTATGTGATTGTGCATGGCCGCCAAGTGCAGGGGTGTGTAGCCGGCACTGGAGCGTGCGTTTACGTTGACGGCAACGTTGTGCCGCTTGGCGAAATCCACCAGCTTTGCGAAAAGCTCGTGTTTGCCTTGCTTGGCCGCCCAGTGCAGACACATGAAGCCGGTGACAAAGTCCTTCTTAGAGATGAGTGTCGGGTCACACTCGAGCAGCCGCTGGAGACTGTCCCATTCGCCATCTGCCGCGCACATCATCCACTCGTGCTCCAGCGGGTCTAAGGTTACCGACGCACAATCCTCATCCACAGAGGACGATCGAAAGTCACTGCTTCTGGCTGACATGTGCCCATGGGAGTTGCGATGCACCAGGGAGCGTCTCACCTGCATGTGCATTACATATTATATGCATTATGAGCATTTGCATTATATATTATATGCAATATGAGAATTTGCATTGTATATTATATGCATTATGTGCATTTTCATTATACATTAATATGCATTTGGATTATATATATATATATATATCATGCATTATATATTACATGCATTGTGTGCATTTACATTATATATATGCATTTGGAATGGATTATATATTATATGCATTACAGTATGTGCATTTTCATTATATATTAACATACATTATGTGCATTTGGATTATATAGGCCTATGCATTACAGTATTTGCATTTGAGTTATATATGCATTTGCATTACATATATACATTATGTGCATTTACGTTATATATTAACATGCATTATGTGCATTTGGATTTATATATATATATATATATATATATGTGTGTGTGTGTGTGTGTGTGTGTGTGTGTGTGTGTGTGTCATACACACACACACACACACACACACACACACACACACAAAAACACACTCACCTAAAGGATTATTAGGAACACCATACTAATACTGTGTTTGACCTTTCACCTTCAGAACTGCCTTAATCCTACGTGGCATTGATTCAACAAGATGCTGAAAGCATTCTTTAGAAATGTTGGCCCATATTGATAGGATAGCATCTTGCAGTTGATGGAGATTTGTGGGATGCACATCCAGGGCACGAAGCTCCCGTTCCACCACATCCCAAAGATGCTCTATTGGGTTGAGATCTGGTGACTGTGGGGGCCATTTTAGTACAGTGAACTCATTGTCATGTTCAAGAAACCAATTTGAAATGATTGGAGCTTTGTGACATGGTGCATTATCCTGCTGGAAGTAGCCATCAGAGAATGGGTACATGGTGGTCATAAAGGGATGGACATGGTCAGAAACAATGCTCAGGTAGGCCGTGGCATTTAAGCGATGCCCAATTGGCACTAAGGGGCCTAAAGTGTGCCAAGAAAACATCCCCCACACCATTACACCACCACCACCAGCCTGCACAGTGGTAACAAGGCATGATGGATCCATGTTCTCATTCTGTTTACGCCAAATTCTGACTCTACCATCTGAATGTCTCAACAGAAATCGAGACTCATCAGACCAAGCAACATTTTTCCAGTCTTCAACTGTCCAATTTTGGTGAGCTTGTGCAAATTGTAGCCTCTTTTTCCTATTTGTAGTGGAGATGAGTGGTACCGGTGGGGTCTTCTGCTGTTGTAGCCCATCCGCCTCAAGGTTGTGTGTGTTGTGGCTTCACAAATGCTTTGCTGCATACCTCGGTTGTAGCAGTGGTTATTTCAGTCAAAGTTGCTCTTCTATCAGCTTGAATCAGTCGGCCCATTCTCCTCTGACCTCTAGCATCAACAAGGCATTTTCGCCCACAGGACTCCCGCATACTGGATGTTTTTCCCTTTTCACACCATTCTTTGTAAACCCTAGAAATGGTTGTGCATGAAAATCCCAGTAACTGAGCAGATTGTGAAATACTCAGACCGGCCCGTCTGGCACCAACAACCATGCCACGCTCAAAATTGCTTAAATCACCTTTCTTTCCCATTCTGACATTCAGTTTGGAGTTCAGGAGATTGTCTTGACCAGGACCACACCCCTAAATGCATTGAAGCAACTGCCATGTGATTGGTTGATTAGATAATTGCATTAATGAGAAACTGAACAGGTGTTCCTAATAATCCTTTAGGTGAGTGTATATATGCATTACAGTATGGACATTTACATTATATATTACATGCATTTGGATTAAATATTATATGCATTATGGGTTTATAAATGATATATGTTCATTATGTGCATTACAGCATTTGTATTTTCATTATATATTAATATGCATTTTGTGTATTTGGATTATATAATTTCGTTACAGTATGTGCATTTGCATAATACATTATATGCATTACAGTGTATCATTTATATTAATATGCATTATGTGTATATAAATTATATATTATGTGCATATGCATTATACAGTACATTATTCGATTATGTATATATATATATATATATATATATATGCATTTGTATGATGTATTATGCATCACATCACAGGCATTTGCAGCAGTCTCACCTGTGGAGAACTGCTCATCATGAGCTCTATGAAGTTCTTGCGGCTGCCTTTCGGTGTGCTGCCCTCCTCAGACTGCCCATCGTGCGCTGCATCCTCAGAAGAGCCCAGCAAACTGCGCTGGGAGCCCCGGGATGCTCTCCGCCGACTGGTGATGATGACCTGTGATGATGATGCTTTGCCAACTGGAGCCTCCGACTCCAGTTCCCCTGCCCTAGATTCCGACGGCACGGTCGGCTGGGCATTGGGAAGCTCGGGAGCACTGCTATCGTCATCAGGCACATTTTCATTTGAGAGATCACAGAGAGAGGAGTGTTTCTCGACCAGTGCGATGTCTGACACACACACCTCCTCACACTCGGCATCAGATTTATTACTCAGATCGTGTTTTCCATCGGTGTCTGCCTTAACATCGCCGTTCTCCCCCAAATGCAAAGCATGCAATCCTCTATTGACGTCTTCATCCTCATCCTCGGGCTTCCCATCATGCGTGCGCACCTCCGCGTATCTGTACTTCTTCTTCAAACATACCACTTTCTCGCCGTTTTCCTGCTTCACATACGCGATATTGTCCACGAAACGCTTAAATCTTTCTTTTAACACGGCTCTCTTCGTATTTTCACTGCTCAGAAAGACTTTGAAATGCGCTATCAAGTCCTTGTTTTTCACACGCCCCCCATTTTCCAATAGAAAGTCCAGAACGGATTCCTGCGAGCACTCCGTCGCCATCATGTTTTATATTTATACATAAGCGAATAAATAATTTAACATCCAAGTCATTTTGGCGTGTGGACCTCGATGGATGGGTGCTGTCGAACACATCGCGTATTTTCTGACATTAAAGCTAGGTTGTAGATGAGATTGAGTACTGTGCGCGGTGTGTCAGACAGGGGTCGGTAGAGCTTATAGTGATGTTCGCATCCTAGCAACTCCTGTTGGGAGAACAGAATCACTCATGTGAAACTGGAGTACGAGAACCTCCATTCGGGCTCAAACTCGCGCACGGTTAACGCTGCCAGCGGCTCCGGGTTGAGCCAAAATGGATTCCAGTTACACCTCGACAGCGCTGAGGGCGAGTCCGTACTTGGAACGGACCACTTTGCTGGGACAAGGGCGGGTTGAGGATGTTCTGAACATTAGAGGTATTATGTAATTAAACTGACAATGCGTTGTAGCTTTCATTTGGGTAAAAGCTGTTTATAATATTATGAAAGAGCTCTCTAACATATTCGACGTGTGAAGTCGCTAAACGTTGTCGACTAAAGCTCAGCCATAACCCCCCCCCACCACCGACAGCGGGATGGTACAGCGCTGTTCCCAGTGGTGTGTCAGCTGGAATTATTTGGACGAGGCGGGTCACAGCAACTTTTGACTTTCATCCGAAAGAGAAACGACATTTCTCCAAATATTCGCAATTTTCCTGCGCGCAAATGGCATCCTCTGATGTGGTTCGACAGATGGTACGTTTGACATCAACATATTCCAGCTTCTGACTGTTTTCTGGTTTCAATGGCGGTGCGAAGTTTGTGCCAGAGTGAGCTGGCGTGAGCGCGCTTGGGAGTGTCCGGAGCCGCGCTCAACTATTTCAATCAGTGACGTGCTCGCGCCTTATTTATGCAAACATCAATACGAAATCCGATTAATCGAGAGAGTTATCTGATGTATCTGTTTGAATAGAGTTATCTGATGTATCTGTTTGAATAGAGTTATCTGATGTATCTGTTTGAATAGAGTTATCTGATTTAACTGTTTGAATAGAGTTATCTGATTTATCCGTTTGAATAGAGTAATCTGATTTATCCGTTTGAATAGAGTTATCTGATGTATCTGTTTGAATCGAGTTATCTGATTTATCTGTTTGAATAGAGTAATCTGATTTATCCGTTTGAATAGAGTTATCTGATGTATCTGTTTGAATAGAGTTATCTGATTTATCCGTTTGAATAGAGTTATCTGATTTATCTGTTTGAATAGTTATCTGATGTATCTGTTTGAATAGAGTTATCTGATTTATCTGATTTATCCGTTTGAATAGTTATCTGATTTATCCGTTTGAATAGAGTTATCTGATTTATCTGTTTGAATAGAGTTATCTGATTTATCCGTTTGAATAGAGTTATCTGATGTATCTGTTTGAATAGAGTTATCTGATTTATCTGTTTGAATAGTTATCTGATGTATCTGTTTGAATAGAGTAATCTGATTTATCCGTTTGAATAGAGTTATCTGATTTATCTGTTTGAATAGAGTTATCTGATGTATCTGTTTGAATAGTTATCTGATTTATCCGTTTGAATAGAGTTATCTGATTTATCTGTTTGAATAGAGTTATCTGATGTATCTGTTTGAATAGAGTTATCTGATGTATCTGTTTGAATAGTTATCTGATGTATCTGTTTGAATAGAGTTATCTGATTTATCTGATTTATCCGTTTGAATAGTTATCTGATTTATCCGTTTGAATAGAGTTATCTGATTTATCTGTTTGAATAGAGTTATCTGATGTATCCGTTTGAATAGAGTTATCTGATGTATCCGTTTGAATAGAGTTATCTGATTTATCTGTTTGAATAGAGTTATCTGATGTATCTGTTTGAATAGAGTTATCTGATTTATCTGTTTGAATAGAGTTATCTGATGTATCTGTTTGAATAGAGTTATCTGATGTATCTGTTTGAATAGAGTTATCTGATTTATCTAGAGTTATCCGTTTGAATAGAGTTATCTGATTTATCCGTTTGAATAGAGTTATCTGATTTATCTGTTTGAATAGAGTTATCTGATTTATCTGTTTGAATAGAGTTATCTGATGTATCTGTTTGAATAGAGTTATCTGATGTATCTGTTTGAATAGAGTTATCTGATTTATCCGTTTGAATAGAGTAATCTGATTTATCCGTTTGAATAGAGTAATCTGATTTATCCGTTTGAATAGTTATCTGATTTAACCGTTTGAATAGAGTAATCTGATTTATCCGTTTGAATAGAGTAATCTGATTTATCCGTTTGAATAGAGTAATCTGATTTATCCGTTTGAATAGAGTAATCTGATTTATCTGTTTGAATAGAGTTATCTGATTTATCCGTTTGAATAGAGTAATCTGATTTATCCGTTTGAATAGAGTTATCTGATTTATCTGTTTGAAGAGTTATCTGATTTATCTGTTTGAAGAGTTATCTGATTTATCCGTTTGAATGGAGTAATCTGATGTATCTGTTTGAATGGAGTAATCTGATGTATCCGTTTGAATAGAGTTATCTGATGTATCCGTTTGAATAGAGTTATCTGATTTAACTGTTTGAATAGAGTTATCTGATTTATCTGTTTGAATAGAGTTATCTGATGTATCCGTTTGAATAGAGTTATCTGATGTATCCGTTTGAATAGAGTTATCTGATTTAACTGTTTGAATAGAGTTATCTGATTTATCCGTTTGAATAGTTATCTGATATATCTGTTTGAATAGTTATCTGATTTATCCGTTTGAATAGAGTTATCTGATTTATCCGTTTGAATAGAGTTATCTGATTTATCCGTTTGAATAGAGTTATCTGATTTATCTGTTTGAATAGAGTTATCTGATTTATCCGTTTGAATAGAGTTATCTGATTTATCCGTTTGAATAGAGTTATCTGATTTATCCGTTTGAATAGAGTTATCTGATGTATCTGTTTGAATAGAGTAATCTGATTTATCCGTTTGAATAGAGTTATCTGATGTATCTGTTTGAATAGAGTTATCTGATTTATCCGTTTGAATAGAGTTATCTGATTTATCCGTTTGAATAGAGTTATCTGATTTATCTGTTTGAATAGAGTTATCTGATTTATCCGTTTGAATAGAGTTATCTGATTTATCCGCTTGAATAGAGTTATCTGATGTATCTGTTTGAATAGAGTAATCTGATTTATCCGTTTGAATAGAGTTATCTGATGTATCCGTTTGAATAGAGTTATCTGATTTATCCGCTTGAATAGAGTTATCTGATTTATCTGTTTGAATAGAGTTATCTGATTTATCCGTTTGAATAGAGTTATCTGATGTATCTGTTTGAATAGAGTTATCTGATTTATCTGATTTATCCGTTTGAATAGTTATCTGATGTATCCGCTTGAATAGTTATCTGATTTATCCGTTTGAATAGAGTTATCTGATTTATCCGTTTGAATAGAGTTATCTAATTTAACTGTTTGAATGTTTGAATAGTTATCTGATTTATCTGTTTGAATAGAGTTATCTGATTTATCTGTTTGAATAGTTATCTGATTTATCTGTTTGAATAGTTATCTGATGTATCCGTTTGAAAGTTATCTGATGTTATCCGTTTGAATAGTTATCTGATTTATCCGTTTGAATAGAGTTATCTGATTTATCTGTTTGAATAGAGTTATCTGATTTATCTGTTTGAATAGAGTTATCTGATTTATCTGTTTGAATAGAGTTATCTGATGTATCTGTTTGAATAGAGTTATCTGATTTATCCGTTTGAATAGAGTTATCTGATTTATCTGTTTGAATAGAGTTATCTGATTTATCCGTTTGAATAGAGTTATCTGATTTATCTGTTTGAATAGAGTTATCTGATTTATCTGTTTGAATAGAGTTATCTGATTTATCCGTTTGAATAGAGTTATCTGATGTATCTGTTTGAATAGAGATTTATCTGATTTATCCGTTTGAATAGTTATCTGATTTATCCGTTTGAATAGAGTTATCTGATTTATCTGTTTGAATAGAGTTATCTGATGTATCTGTTTGAATAGTTATCTGATTTATCTGTTTGAATAGAGTTATCTGATTTATCCGTTTGAATAGAGTTATCTGATTTATCCGTTTGAATAGAGTTATCTGATTTATCCGTTTGAATAGAGTTATCTGATTTATCTGTTTGAATAGAGTTATCCGTATTGTTTGAATAGAGTTATCTGATTTATCTGTTTGAATAGAGTTATCTGATTTATCTGTTTGAATAGTTATCTGATGTATCCGTTTGAATAGTTATCTGATTTATCTGTTTGAATAGAGTTATCTGATTTAACTGTTTGAATAGAGTTATCTGAGTTATCTGATTTATCCGTTTGAATAGAGTTATCTGATTTATCTGTTTGAATAGTTATCTGATGTATCCGTTTGATATAGTTATCTGATGTATCCGTTTGAATAGTTATCTGATTTATCTGTTTGAATAGAGTTATCTGATTTATCTGTTTGAATAGAGTTATCTGATTTATCTGTTTGAATAGAGTTATCTGATTTATCTGTTTGAATAGAGTTATCTGATTTATCTGTTTGAATAGAGTTATCTGATGTATCTGTTTGAATAGAGTTATCTGATGTATCCGTTTGAATAGTTATCTGATTTATCCGTTTGAATAGTTATCTGATGTATCTGTTTGAATAGAGTTATCTGATTTATCTGATTTATCCGTTTGAATAGAGTTATCTGATGTATCTGTTTGAATAGAGTTATCTGATTTATCTGATTTATCCGTTTGAATAGTTATCTGATGTATCCGTTTGAATAGTTATCTGATGTATCTGTTTGAATAGAGTTATCTGATTTATCTGATTTATCCGCTTGAATAGTTATCTGATTTATCCGTTTGAATAGTTATCTGATTTATCCGTTTGAATAGAGTTATCTGATTTATCTGATTTATCCGTTTGAATAGTTATCTGATGTATCCGTTTGAATAGTTATCTGATTTAACTGTTTGAATAGTTATCTGATGTATCTGTTTGAATAGAGTTATCTGATTTATCTGATTTATCCGTTTGAATAGAGTTATCTGATGTATCTGTTTGAATAGAGTTATCTGATTTATCTGATTTATCCGTTTGAATAGTTATCTGATTTAACTGTTTGAATAGTTATCTGATGTATCCGTTTGAATAGTTATCTGATTTAACTGTTTGAATAGAGTTATCTGATTTAACTGTTTGAATAGAGTTATCTGATGTATCCGTTTGAATAGTTATCTGATTTAACTGTTTGAATAGAGTTATCTGATTTAACTGTTTGAATAGAGTTATCTGATGTATCCGCTTGAATAGTTATCTGATTTAACTGTTTGAATAGTTATCTGATGTATCCGTTTGAATAGTTATCTGATGTATCCGTTTGAATAGTTATCTGATTTAACTGTTTGAATAGAGTTATCTGATTTAACTGTTTGAATAGAGTTATCTGATTTATCTGTTTGAATAGTTATCTGATTTAACTGTTTGAATAGAGTAATCTGATGTATCTGTTTGAATAGTTATCTGATGTATCTGTTTGAATAGAGTAATCTGATTTATCTGTTTGAATAGAGTAATCTGATGTATCTTTTTGAATAGAGTTATCTGATGTATCTGATTTATCGGTTTGAATAGAGTTATCTGATTTATCTGTTTGAATAGAGTTATCTGATGTATCTGTTTGAATAGAGTTATCTGATGTATCTGTTTGAATAGAGTTATCTGATTTATCTGATTTATCCGTTTGAATAGTTATCTGATTTATCCGTTTGAATAGAGTTATCTGATTTATCTGTTTGAATAGAGTTATCTGATGTATCTGTTTGAATAGTTATCTGATGTATCTGTTTGAATAGAGTTATCTGATTTATCCGTTTGAATAGAGTTATCTGATTTATCTGATTTATCCGTTTGAATAGTTATCTGATTTATCCGTTTGAATAGAGTTATCTGATTTATCTGTTTGAATAGAGTTATCTGATGTATCTGTTTGAATAGAGTTATCTGATTTATCCGTTTGAATAGAGTAATCTGATGTATCTGTTTGAATAGTTATCTGATGTATCTGTTTGAATAGAGTAATCTGATTTATCTGTTTGAATAGAGTAATCTGATGTATCTTTTGAATAGAGTTATCTGATGTATCTGATTTATCGGTTTGAATAGAGTTATCTGATTTATCTGTTTGAATAGAGTTATCTGATGTATCTGTTTGAATAGAGTTATCTGATGTATCTGTTTGAATAGAGTTATCTGATGTATCTGTTTGAATAGAGTTATCTGATTTATCTGATTTATCCGTTTGAATAGTTATCTGATTTATCCGTTTGAATAGAGTTATCTGATTTATCTGTTTGAATAGAGTTATCTGATGTATCTGTTTTTGAATAGTTATCTGATGTATCTGTTTGAATAGAGTTATCTGATTTATCCGTTTGAATAGAGTTATCTGATTTATCTGATTTATCCGTTTGAATAGTTATCTGATTTATCCGCTTGAATAGAGTTATCTGATGTATCTGTTTGAATAGAGTTATCTGATGTATCTGTTTGAATAGAGTTATCTGATTTATCCGTTTGAATAGAGTTATCTGATTTATCCGTTTGAATAGAGTAATCTGATTTATCCGTTTGAATAGAGTAATCTGATTTATCCGTTTGAATAGTTATCTGATTTATCCGTTTGAATAGAGTTATCTGATTTATCCGCTTGAATAGAGTAATCTGATTTATCCGTTTGAATAGAGTTATCTGATTTATCCGTTTGAATAGAGTTATCTGATGTATCCGTTTGAATAGAGTTATCTGATGTATCCGTTTGAATAGAGTTATCTGATGTATCCGTTTGAATAGAGTTATCTGATGTATCCGTTTGAATAGAGTTATCTGATTTAACTGTTTGAATAGAGTTATCTGATTTATCCGTTTGAATAGTTATCTGATATATCTGTTTGAATAGTTATCTGATTTATCCATTTGAATAGAGTTATCTGATTTATCCGTTTGAATAGAGTTATCTGATTTATCCGTTTGAATAGTTATCTAATTTAACTGATTTATCTGTTTGAATAGTTATCTGATTTATCTGTTTGAATAGAGTTATCTGATTTATCTGTTTGAATAGAGTTATCTGATTTATCAGTTTGAATAGTTATCTGATGTATCTGTTTGAATAGAGTTATCTGATTTATCTGATTTATCCGTTTGAATAGAGTTATCTGATGTATCTGTTTGAATAGAGTTATCTGATTTATCTGATTTATCCGTTTGAAATAGTTATCTGATGTTATCCGTTTGAATAGAGTTATCTGATTTATCCGTTTGAATAGAGTTATCTGATTTATCCGTTTGAATAGAGTTATCTAATTTAACTGATTTATCTGTTTGAATAGTTATCTGATTTATCTGTTTGAATAGAGTTATCTGATTTATCCGTTTGAATAGAGTTATCTGATGTATCTGTTTGAATAGAGTTATCTGATGTATCCGTTTGAATAGTTATCTGATTTATCCGTTTGAATAGTTATCTGATGTATCTGTTTGAATAGAGTTATCTGATTTATATGATTTATCCGTTTGAATAGAGTTATCTGATGTATCTGTTTGAATAGAGTTATCTGATTTATCTGATTTATCCGTTTGAATAGTTATCTGATGTATCCGTTTGAATAGTTATCTGATGTATCTGTTTGAATAGAGTTATCTGATTTATCTGATTTATCCGTTTGAATAGTTATCTGATTTATCCGTTTGAATAGTTATCTGATTTATCCGTTTGAATAGAGTTATCTGATTTATCTGATTTATCCGTTTGAATAGAGTTATCTGATGTATCTGTTTGAATAGAGTTATCTGATTTATCTGATTTATCCGTTTGAATAGTTATCTGATTTAACTGTTTGAATAGTTATCTGATGTATCCGTTTGAATAGTTATCTGATTTAACTGTTTGAATAGAGTTATCTGATTTAACTGTTTGAATAGAGTTATCTGATGTATCCGTTTGAATAGTTATCTGATTTAACTGTTTGAATAGAGTTATCTGATTTAACTGTTTGAATAGAGTTATCTGATGTATCCGTTTGAATAGTTATCTGATTTAACTGTTTGAATAGTTATCTGATGTATCCGTTTGAATAGTTATCTGATTTAACTGTTTGAATAGAGTTATCTGATTTAACTGTTTGAATAGAGTTATCTGATTTATCTGTTTGAATAGTTATCTGATTTAACTGTTTGAATAGAGTAATCTGATGTATCTGTTTGAATAGTTATCTGATGTATCTGTTTGAATAGAGTAATCTGATTTATCTGTTTGAATAGTTATCTGATTTATCTGTTTGAATAGAGTTATCTGATTTAACTGATTTATTCATTTGAAAAGTTATCTGATGTATCTGTTTGAATAGAGTAATCTGATTTATCTGTTTGAATAGAGTAATCTGATGTATCTTTTGAATAGAGTTATCTGATGTATCTGATTTATCGGTTTGAATAGAGTTATCTGATTTATCTGTTTGAATAGTTATCTGATTTATCTGTTTGAATAGAGTTATCTGATGTATCTGTTTGAATAGAGTTATTTGATTTATCTGTTTGAATAGTTATCTGATTTATCTGTTTGAATAGAGTTATTTGATTTATCTGTTTGAATAGAGTTATCTGATGTATCTGTTTGAATAGAGTTATCTGATGTATCTGATTTATCTGTTTGAATAGAGTTATCTGATTTATCCGCTTGAATAGAGTAATCTGATTTATCGGTTTGAATAGTTATCTGATTTATCTGATTTATCGGTTTGAATAGTTATCTGATTTATCCGTTTGAATAGTTATCTGATTTATCCGTTTGAATAGTTATCTGATTTATCCGTTTGAATAGTTATCTGATTTATCCGTTTGAATAGTTATCTGATTTATCCGTTTGAATAGTTATCTGATTTATCCGTTTGAATAGAGTTATCTGATTTATCCGTTTGAATAGAGTAATCTGATTTAACCGTTTGAATAGTTATCTGATTTATCCGTTTGAATAGTTATCTGATTTATCCGTTTGAATAGAGTAATCTGATTTAACCGTTTGAATAGAGTTATCTGATGAAGAGTTATCTGATATATCTGTTTGAATAGTTATCTGATATATCTGTTTGAATAGTTATCTGATATATCTGTTTGAATAGTTATCTGATGTATCCGTTTGAATAGTTATCTGATGTATCCGTTTGAATAGAGTTATCTGATTTATCCGTTTGAATAGTTATCTGATTTATCCGTTTGAATAGTTATCTGATTTATCCGTTTGAATAGTTATCTGATTTAACCGTTTGAATAGAGTTATCTGATTTATCCGTTTGAATAGAGTAATCTGATTTATCCGTTTGAATAGAGTAATCTGATTTATCCGTTTGAATAGAGTAATCTGATTTATCCGTTTGAATAGAGTAATCTGATTTATCCGTTTGAATAGAGTAATCTGATTTATCCGTTTGAATAGAGTTATCTGATTTATCCGTTTGAATAGTTATCTGATGTATCCGTTTGAATAGAGTAATCTGATTTATCCGTTTGAATAGAGTAATCTGATTTATCGGTTTGAATAGAGTAATCCGATTTATCGGTTTGAATAGAGTTATCCGATTTATCTGTTTGAATAGTTATCCGATTTATCTGTTTGAATAGAGTTATCTGATTTATCTGTTTGAATAGAGTTATCTGATTTATCTGTTTGAATAGAGTTATCTGATTTATCTGTTTGAATAGAGTTATCTGATTTATCTGTTTGAATAGAGTTATCTGATTTATCTGTTTGAAGAGTTATCTGATTTATCTGTTTGAAGAGTTATCTGATTTATCTGTTTGAAGAGTTATCTGATTTATCTGTTTGAAGAGTTATCTGATTTATCTGTTTGAAGAGTTATCTGATTTATCTGTTTGAAGAGTTATCTGATTTATCCGTTTGAAGAGTTATCTGATTTATCCGTTTGAAGAGTTATCTGATTTATCCGTTTGAATAGAGTTATCTGATTTATCGGTTTGAATAGAGTTATCTGATTTATCCGTTTGAATAGTTATCTGATGTATCCGTTTGAATAGAGTAATCTGATTTATCCGTTTGAATAGAGTAATCTGATTTATCCGTTTGAATAGAGTTATCCGATTTATCTGTTTGAATAGTTATCCGATTTATCTGTTTGAATAGAGTTATCCGATTTATCTGTTTGAATAGAGTTATCCGATTTATCTGTTTGAATAGAGTTATCTGATTTATCTGTTTGAATAGAGTTATCTGATTTATCTGTTTGAAGAGTTATCTGATTTATCTGTTTGAAGAGTTATCTGATTTATCTGTTTGAAGAGTTATCTGATGTATCCGTTTGAATAGAGTTATCTGATTTATCCGTTTGAATAGTTATCTGATTTATCCGTTTGAATAGTTATCTGATTTAACCGTTTGAATAGAGTTATCTGATTTATCTGTTTGAATAGAGTTATCTGATTTATCTGTTTGAATAGTTATCTGATTTATCTGTTTGAATAGAGTTATCTGATTTATCTGTTTGAATAGAGTTATCTGATTTATCTGTTTGAATAGAGTTATCTGATTTATCTGTTTGAATAGAGTTATCTGATTTATCTGTTTGAATAGAGTTATCTGATTTATCTGTTTGAAGAGTTATCTGATTTATCTGTTTGAAGAGTTATCTGATTTATCTGTTTGAAGAGTTATCTGATTTATCTGTTTGAAGAGTTATCTGATTTATCTGTTTGAAGAGTTATCTGATTTATCTGTTTGAAAGAGTTATCTGATTTATCTGTTTGAAGAGTTATCTGAGTTATCTGAAGTTATTTATCTGTTTGAAGAGTTATCTGATTTATCTGTTTGAAGAGTTATCTGATTTATCTGTTTGAAGAGTTATCTGATTTATCTGTTTGAAGAGTTATCTGATTTATCTGTTTGAAGAGTTATCTGATTTATCTGTTTGAAGAGTTATCTGATTTATCTGTTTGAAGAGTTATCTGATTTATCTGTTTGAAGAGTTATCTGATTTATCTGATTTATCTGTTTGAAGAGTTATCTGATTTATCTGATTTATCCGTTTGAAGAGTTATCTGATTTATCTGATGTATCCGTTTGAAGATAGAGTTATCTGATTTATCTGTTTGAATAGAGTTATCTGATTTATCTGTTTGAATAGAGTTATCTGATTTATCTGTTTGAATAGAGTTATCTGATGTATCTGTTTGAATAGAGTAATCTGATGTATCTGTTTGAATAGTTATCGATTTATCTGTTTGAATAGTTATCCGATGTATCCGTTTGAATAGTTATCGATTTATCCGTTTGAATAGAGTAATCCGATTTATCCGTTTGAATAGAGTTATCTGATTTATCAGTTTGAATAGAGTTATCTGATTTATCCGTTTGAATAGAGTTATCTGATTTATCCGTTTGAATAGAGTTATCTGATTTATCCGTTTGAAGGAGTTATCTGATTTTATCCGTTTTAGAGTTATCTGATTTATCCGTTTGAATAGTTATCTGATTTATCTGTTTGAATAGAGTTATCTGATTTATCTGTTTGAATAGGGAGTTATCTGATGTATCTGTTTGAATATAGTATATCTGATTGTATCTGTTTGAATAGTTATCCGATTTATCTGTTTGAATAGTTATCTGATTTATCAGTTTGAATAGAGTAATCTGATTTATCCGTTTGAATAGAGTTATCTGATTTATCCGTTTGAATAGAGTTATCTGATTTATCCGTTTGAATAGAGTTATCTGATTTATCCGTTTGAATAGAGTTATCTGATTTATCCGTTTGAAAGAGTTATCTGATTTATCCGTTTGAAAGAGTTATCTGATTTATCCGTTTGAAGAGTTATCTGATTTATCCGTTTGAATAGAGTTATCTGATTTATCTGTTTGAAGAGTTATCTGATTTATCTGTTTGAATAGTTATCTGATTTATCTGTTTGAATAGAGTTATCTGATTTATCTGTTTGAATAGTTATCTGATTTATCTGTTTGAATAGTTATCTGATTTATCTGTTTGAATAGTTATCTGATGTATCTGTTTGAATAGTTATCTGATGAAGAGTTGTCTGATATATCCGTTTGAATAGTTATCTGATATATCTGTTTGAATAGTTATCTGATGTATATATCTGTTTGAATAGTTATCTGATGTATCTGTTTGAATAGAGTTATCTGTTTGATAGTTATCTGATATATCTGTTTGAATAGTATATCATATCATATATATCTGTTTGAATAGTTATCTGATTTAACTGTTTTGAATAGAGTTATCTGATTTATCCGTTTGAATAGAGTTATCTGATTTATCCGTTTGAATAGAGTTATCTGATTTATCCGTTTGAATAGAGTTATCTGATTTATCTGTTTGAATAGAGTTATCTGATGTATCCGTTTGAATGGAGTTATCTGATGTATCCGTTTGAAAGAGTTATCTGATTTATCCGTTTGAAGAGTTATCTGATTTATCCGTTTGAAGAGTTATCTGATTTATCTGTTTGAATAGAGTTATCTGATTTATCTGTTTGAATAGTTATCTGATTTATCTGTTTGAATAGTTATCTGATTTATCTGTTTGAATAGAGTTATCTGATTTATCTGTTTGAATAGAGTTATCTGATTTATCTGTTTGAATAGAGTTATCTGATTTATCTGTTTGAATAGTTATCTGATTTATCTGTTTGAATAGTTATCTGATGTATCTGTTTGAATAGTTATCTGATGAAGAGTTGTCTGATATATCTGTTTGAATAGTTATCTGATGTATCTGTTTGAATAGAGTTATCTGATGTATCTGTTTGAATAGTTATCTGATGTATCTGTTTGAATAGAGTTATCTGATATATCTGTTTGAATAGTTATCTGATATATCTGTTTGAATAGTTATCTGATGAAGAAGTTATCTGATGTATCCGTTTGAATAGAGTTATCTGATTTATCCGTTTGAATAGAGTTATCTGATTTATCCGTTTGAATAGAGTTATCTGATTTATCCGTTTGAATAGAGTTATCTGATGTATCCGTTTGAATGGAGTTATCTGATGTATCTGTTTGAATGGAGTAATCTGATGTATCTGTTTGAATGGAGTAATCTGATGTATCTGTTTGAATAAGTTATCTGATGTATCTGTTTGAATAGAGTTATCTGATGTATCTGTTTGAATAGAGTTATCTGATTTAACTGTTTGAATAGTTATCTGATTTATCTGTTTGAATAGTTATCTGATTTATCTGTTTGAATAGTTATCTGATTTATCTGATGTATCTGTTTGAATAGAGTTATCTGATGTATCTGTTTGAATAGTTATCTGATATATCTGTTTGAATAGTTATCTGATGTATCTGTTTGAATAGTTATAGTATATATATATCATAGTATATCATATATCATTCACTGTTTGAATAGTTATCTGATTTAACTGTTTGAATAGTTATCTGATTTATCTGTTTGAATAGATCTGATGTACATCTTTATCTGTTTGAATAGTTATCTGATGAAGAGTTATCTGATATATCTGTTTGAATAGTTATCTGATGTATCTGATGAAGAGTTATCTGATATATCTGTTTGAATAGAGTTATCTGATGTATCTGATGATGAATAGGTTATCTGATATATCTGTTTGAATAGAGAGTTATCTGATGTATCTGATGAAGAGAGTTATCTGATATATCTGTTTGAATAGAGTTATCTGTATATATCTGTTTGAATAGAGTTATCTGATATATCTGTTTGAATAGAGTTATCTGATATATCTGTTTGAATAGAGTTATCTGATATATCTGTTTGAATAGTTATCTGATATATCTGTTTGAATAGTTATCTGATGTATCTGTTTGAATAGAAGTTATCTGATGAAGAGTTATCTGATATATCTGTTTGAATAGAGTTATCTGATGAAGAGAGTTATCTGATATATCTGTTTGAATAGAGTTATCTGATATATCTGTTTGAATAGTTATCTGATATATCTGTTTGAATAGTTATCTGATATATCTGTTTGAATAGTTATCTGATGAAGAGTTATCTGATGTATCCGTTTGAATAGAGTTATCTGATGTATCCGTTTGAATAGGTTATCTGATTTATCCGTTTGAATAGAGTTATCTGATGTATCTGTTTGAATAGAGTTATCTGATGTATCTGTTTGAATGGAAGTAATCTGATGTATCTGTTTGAATAGAGTTATCTGATGTATCTGTTTGAATAGAGTTATCTGATGTATCTGTTTGAATAGAGAGTTATCTGATTTAACTGTTTGAATAGTTATCTGATTTATCCGTTTGAATAGAGTAATCTGATTTATCCGTTTGAATAGTTATCTGATTTATCCGTTTGAATGAAGAGAGTAATCTGATTTAACCGTTTGAATAGTTATCTGATTTATCTGTTTGAAGAGTTATCTGATTTATCTGTTTGAAGAGTTATCTGATGAAGAGTTGTCTGATAGTTATCTGTTTGAATAGTTATCTGATTTATCTGTTTGAATAGTTATCTGTTTGAAGAGTTATCTGATATATCTGTTTGAATAGAGTTATCTGATATATCTGTTTGAATAGAGTTATCTGATATATCTGTTTGAATAGTTATCTGATGTATCTGTTTGAATAGAGTTATCTGATTTATCCGTTTGAATAGAGTTATCTGATTTATCCGTTTGAATAGAGTTATCTGATTTATCGATGTTTGAATAGAGAGTTATCTGATTTATCCGTTTGAATAGTTATCTGATTTATCCCGTTTGAATAGAGTTATCTGATTTATCCGTTTGAATAGAGTTATCTGATTTATCCGTTTGAATAGAGTTATCTGATTTATCTGTTTGAACAGAGTTATCTGATTTATCTGTTTGAATAGAGTTATCTGATTTATCTGTTTGAATAGAGTTATCTGATTTATCTGTTTGAATAGAGTTATCTGATTTATCTGTTTGAAAGAGTTATCTGATTTATCTGTTTGAAAGAGTTATCTGATTTATCTGTTTGAAGAGTTATCTGATTTATCTGTTTGAAGAGTTATCTGATTTATCTGTTTGAAGAGTTATCTGATTTATCTGTTTGAAGAGTTATCTGATTTATCTGTTTGAAGAGTTATCTGATTTATCTGTTTGAAGAGTTATCTGATTTATCCGTTTGAATAGAGTAATCTGATTTATCGGTTTTTGAATAGAGTTATCTGATTTATCCGTTTGAATAGTTATCTGATGTATCCGTTTGAATAGAGTAATCTGATTTATCCGTTTGAATAGTAATCTGATTTATCCGTTTGAATAGAGTAATCCGACGATTTATCGGTTTGAATAGAGTTATCTGATTTATCTGTTTGAATAGAGTTATCCGATTTATCTGTTTGAATAGAGTTATCCGATTTATCTGTTTGAATAGAGTTATCTGATTTATCTGTTTTGAATAGAGTTATCTGATTTATCTGTTTGAATAGAGTTATCTGATTTATCTGTTTGAATAGAGTTATCTGATTTATCTGTTTGAATAGAGTTATCTGATTTATCTGTTTGAATAGAGTTATCTGATTTATCTGTTTGAAGAGTTATCTGATTTATCTGTTTGAAGAGTTATCTGATTTATCTGTTTGAAGAGTTATCTGATTTATCTGTTTGAAGAGTTATCTGATTTATCTGTTTGAAGAGTTATCTGATTTATCTGTTTGAAGAGTTATCTGATTTATCTGTTTGAAGAGTTATCTGATTTATCTGTTTGAAGAGTTTATCTGATTTATCCGTTTGAAGAGTTATCTGATTTATCCGTTTGAAGAGTTATCTGATTTATCTGTTTTGAATAGTTATCTGATGTTATCCGTTTGAATAGAGTTATCTGATTTATCCGTTTGAATAGTTATCTGATTTATCGTTTGAATAGTTATCTGATTTATCCGTTTGAATAGAGTTATCTGATTTATCTGTTTGAATAGAGTTATCTGATTTATCTGTTTGAATAGTTATCTGATTTATCTGTTTGAATAGAGTTATCTGATTTATCTGTTTGAATAGAGTTATCTGATTTATCTGTTTGAATAGAGTTATCTGATTTATCTGTTTGAATAAGTTATCCGATTTATCTGTTTGAATAGTTATCCGATTTATCCGTTTGAAATAGTTATCTGATTTATCAGTTTGAATAGAGTTATCTGATTTATCCGTTTGAATAGAGTTATCTGATTTATCTGTTTGAATAGAGTTATCTGATTTATCTGTTTGATAGAGTTATCTGATGTATCTGTTTGAATAGAGTAATCTGATGTATCTGTTTGAATAGTTATCCGATTTATCTGTTTGAATAGTTATCTGATTTATCTGTTTGAAGAGTTATCTGATTTATCTGTTTGAAGAGTTATCTGATTTATCTGTTTGAAAAGAGTTATCTGATTTATCTGTTTGAAGAGTTATCTGATTTATCTGTTTGAAGAGTTATCTGATTTATCTGTTTGAAGAGTTATCTGATTTATCTGTTTGAAGAAGTTATCTGATTTATCTGATTTATCTGTTTGAAAAGTTATCTGATTTATCTGATTTATCTGTTTGAAGAGTTATCTGATTTATCTGATTATCTGATGTATCCGTTTGAATAGAGTTATCTGATTTATCTGTTTGAATAGAGTTATCTGATTTATCTGTTTGAATAGAGTTATCTGATTTATCTGTTTGAATAGAGTTATGATGTATCTGTTTGAATAGAGTAATCTGATGTATCTGTTTGAATAGTTATCCGATTTATCTGTTTGAATAGTTATCCGATTTATCTGTTTGAATAGTTATCCGATTTATCCGTTTGAATAGTTATCCGATTTATCCGTTTGGAATAGAGTAATCTGATTTAACAGTTTGAATAGAGTTATCTGATTTATCCCCATGAATAGAGTTATCTGATTTATCCGAATGGAATAGAGTTATCTGATTTATCTGTTTGAATAGAGTTATCTGATTTATCTGTTTGAATAGAGTTATCTGATGTATCTGTTTGAATAGAGTAATCTGATGTATCTGTTTGAATAGTTATCCGATTTATCTGTTTGAATAGTTATCCGATTTATCCGTTTGAATAGAGTAATCTGATTTAACAGTTTGAATAGAGTTATCTGATTTATCCGTTTGAATAGAGTTATCTGATTTATCCGTTTGAATAGAGTTATCTGATTTATCCGTTTGAATAGAGTTATCTGATTTATCCGTTTGAATAGAGTTATCTGATTTATCCGTTTGAAGAGTTATCTGATTTATCCGTTTGAATAGAGTTATCTGATTTATCCGTTTGAATAGAGTTATCTGATTTATCCGTTTGAATAGGAGTTATCTGATTTATCCGTTTGAATAGTTATCTGATTTATCTGTTTGAAGAAGTTATCTGATTTATCTGTTTGAATAGTTATCTGATTTATCTGTTTGAATAGTTATCTGATTTATCTGTTTGAATAGTTATCTGATTTATCTGTTTGAATAGTTATCTGATGTATCTGTTTGAATAGTTATCTGATGAAGAGTTGTCTGATATATCCGTTTGAATAGTTATCTGATATATCTGTTTGAATAGTTATCTGATATATCTGTTTGAATAGTTATCTGATGTATCTGTTTGAATAGTTATAGTATATATATCATAGTATATCATATATCATTCACTGTTTGAATAGTTATCTGATTTAACTGTTTGAATAGAGTTATCTGATTTATCCGTTTGAATAGAGTTATCTGATTTATCCGTTTGAATAGAGTTATCTGATTTATCCGTTTGAATAGAGTTATCTGATTTATCCGTTTGAATAGAGTTATCTGATTTATCCGTTTGAATAGAGTTATCTGATTTATCTGTTTGAATAGAGTTATCTGATGTATCCGTTTGAAGAGTTATCTGATTTATCCGTTTGAAGAGTTATCTGATTTATCCGTTTGAAGAGTTATCTGATTTATCTGTTTGAATAGAGTTATCTGATTTATCTGTTTGAATAGTTATCTGATTTATCTGTTTGAATAGTTATCTGATTTATCTGTTTGAATAGAGTTATCTGATTTATCTGTTTGAAGAGTAGATTTATCTGTTTGAAAAGTTGTATCTGAGTTTATCTGTTTGAATAGTTATCTGATTTATCTGTTTGAATAGTTATCTGATTTATCTGTTTGAATAGTTATCTGATGTATCTGTTTGAATAGTTATCTGATGAAGAGTTGTCTGATATATCTGTTTGAATAGTTATCTGATGTATCTGTTTGAATAGAGTTATCTGATGTATCTGTTTGAATAGTTATCTGATGTATCTGTTTGAATAGAGTTATCTGATGTATCTGTTTGAATAGAGTTATCTGATATATCTGTTTGAATAGTTATCTGATATATCTGTTTGAATAGTTATCTGATGAAAGAGTTATCTGATGTATCCGTTTGAATAGAGTTATCTGATTTATCCGTTTGAATAGTTATCTGATTTATCCGTTTGAATAGAGTTATCTGATTTATCCGTTTGAATAGAGTTATCTGATGTATCCGTTTGAATGGAGTTATCTGATGTATCTGTTTGAATGGAGTAATCTGATGTATCTGTTTGAATGGAGTAATCTGATGTATCTGTTTGAATAGAGTTATCTGATTTATCTGATGTATCTCTGATGTATCTGTTTGAATAGAGAGTTATCTGATGTATCTGTTTGAATAGAGTTATCTGAATAGTTTTAACTGTTTGAATAGTTATCTGATTTATCTGTTTGAATAGTTATCTGATTTATCTGTTTGAATAGTTATCTGATTTATCTGATGAAGAGTTATCTGATATATCTGTTTGAATAGAGATTATCTGATGAAGAGTTATCTGTTTCTGATGAATAGTTATCTGATATATCTGTTTGAATAGTTATCTGATGTATCTGTTTGAATAGTTATAGTATATATATATCATAGTATATC
>CM031951.1:4792106-4881079 GCA_018749465.1 Paracanthobrama guichenoti | reverse complement strand
TTGAATAGAGTAATCTGATGTATCTGTTTGAATAGTTATCTGATGTATCTGTTTGAATAGAGTAATCTGATTTATCTGTTTGAATAGTTATCTGATTTATTCAGTTTGAATAGAGTTATCTGATTTAACTGATTTATTCATTTGGAAAAGTTATCTGATGTATCTGTTTGAATAGAGTAATCTGATTTATTCGTTTGAATGGAGTAATTCTGATGTATCATTTTTTGAATAGAGTTAGTCAGATGTAATTGATTTATCGGCCTGACAGGAGAGTTATCTGATTTATCTGTTTGGAATAGTTATCTGATTTATCTGTTTGAATAGAGTTATCTATTGCATTCATCGGTAACAGAAGTTATTTGGATTTGATTTGTTTGAATAGCTATCTGATTTATTCGTTGAATAGACATGGATTTATCTGTTTATCAGAGTTATCTGATGTATCTGTTTGAATATTATCTGATGTATCTGATTTATTCTGATTGATTTGGATCTGATTTATCGGCTTGAATAGGAATTATCTGATTTATCGGTTTGAAGAAGTTATCTGATTTATCTGATTTATCGGGAAGGAATAGTTATCTGATTTATCCGCTTGAATAGTTATTCGATTTATCCGCTTGAATAAGTTATCTGATTCGTCCGCATGAATAGTTATTTATTTAATCCATGAATAGTTATCTGATTTATCCGCTTGAATAGTTATCTGATTTATCCGTTTGAATAGAGTTATCTGATTTATCCGCTTGAATAGAGTAATCTGATTTAACCGCTTGAATAGTTATCTGATTTATCCGCTTGAATAGTTATCTGATTTATCCGCTTAATAGAGTAATCTGATTTAACCGCTTGAATAGAGTTATCTGATGAAGAGTTATCTGATATATCTGTTTGAATAGTTATCTGATATATCTGTTTGAATAGTTATCTGATATATCTGTTTGAATAGTTATCTGATGTATCCGCTCTGAATAGTTATCTGATGTATCCGCTTTGAATAGAGTTATCTGATTTATCTTGGCTTGAATAGTTATCTGATTTATCCGTTGAATAGTTATCTGATTTATCCGCTTGAATAGTTATCTGATTTAACCGCTTGAATAGAGTTATCTGATTTATCCGCTTGAATAGAGTAATCTGATTTTCATCCGCTTGAATAGAGTAATCTGATTTATCCGCTTGAAATAGAGAATTTGATTTATCCGCTTTTGAATGAGTAATCTGATTTATCCGCTTGGAATAGAGTAAATCTGATTTATCCGCTTGAATAGAGTTATCTGATTTATCCGCTTGAATAGTTATCTGATGTATCCGCTTGAATAGAGTAATCTGATTTATCCGCTTGAATAGAGTAATCTGATTTATCGTGTTTGAATAGAGTAATCCGATTTATCGGGTTTGAATAGAGTTATCCGATTTATCTGTTTGAATAGTTATCCGATTTATCTGTTTGAATAGAGTTATCTGATTTATCTGTTTGAATAGAGTTATCTGATTTATCTGTTTGAATAGAGTTATTGATTTATCTGTTTGAATAGAGTTATCGATTTATCTGTTTAAAAGAGTTATCTGATTTATCTGTTTGAAGAGTTATCTGATTTATCTGTTTGAAGAGTTATCTGATTATATTCGTCGGAAGAGTTATCTGATTTATCTGTTTGAAGAGTTATCTGATTTATCTGTTTGAAGAGTTATCTGATTTATCTGTTTGAAGAGTTATTCGATTTATCCGCTTGAAGAGTTATCTGATTTATCCGCTTGAAGAGTTATCTCATTATCCGCTTGAATAGAGTAAATCGATTTATCGGCTTGAATAGAGTTATCTGATTTATCCGTTTGAATAGTTATCTGATGTATCCGCTTGAATAGAGTAATCTGATTTATCCGTTTGAATAGAGTAATCTGATTTATCCGCTTGAATAGAGTAATCCGATTTATCGGGTTTGAATAGTTATCCGATTTATCTGTTTGAATAGAGTTATCCGATTTATCTGTTTGAATAGAGTTATCCGATTTATCTGTTTGAATAGAGTTATCTGATTTATCTGTTTGAATAGAGTTATCTGATTTATCTGTTTGAAGAGTTATCTGATTTATCTGTTTGAAGAGTTATCTGATTTATCTGTTGAATAGAGCTATCTGATTTATCCGCTTGAATGTTAATTGATTTTATCTGATGTATCCGTTTGAATAGAAGTTATCTGATTTATCCGTTTGAATAGTTATCTGATTTATCCGTTTGAATAGTTATCTGATTTAACTGTTTGAATAGAGTTATCTGATTTATCTGTTTGAATAGAGTTATCTGGATTTATCTGTTTGAAATAGTTATCTGATTTATCTGTTTGAATAGAGTTATCTGATTTATCTGTTTGAATAATAGAGTTATCTGATTTATCTGTTTGAATAGAGTTATCTGATTTATCTGTTTGAATAGAGTTATCTGATTTATCTGTTTGAATAGAGTTATCTGATTTATCTGTTTGAAGAGTTATCTGATTTATCTGTTTGAAGAGTTATCTGATTTATCTGTTTGAAGAGTTATCTGATTTATCTGTTTGAAGAGTTATCTGATTTTATCTGTTTGAAGAGTTATCTGATTTATCTGTTTGAAGAGTTATCTGATTTATCTGTTTGAAGAGTTATCTGATTTATCTGTTTGAAGAGTTATCTGATTTATCTGTTTGAAGAGTTATCTGATTTATCTGTTTGAAGAGTTATCTGATTTATCTGTTTGAAGAGTTATCTGATTTATCTGTTTGAAGAGTTATCTGATTTATCTGTTTGAAGAGTTATCTGATTTATCTGATTTATCTGTTTGGAAGAGTTATCTGATTTATCTGATTTATCTGTTTGAAGAGTTATCTGATTTATCTGATGTATCCGCCGAATAGAGTTATCTGATTTATCTGTTTGAATAGAGTTATCTGATTTATCTGTTTGAATAGAGTTATCTGATTTATCTGTTTGAATAGAGTTATCTGATGTATCTGTTTGAATAGAGTAATCTGATGCAATCTGTTTGAATAGTTATCCGATTTATCTGTTTGAATAGTTATCCGATGTATCCGCTTGAATAGTTATCCGATTTATCCGCTTGAATAGAGTAATCTGATTTAACAGTTTGAATAGAGTTATTCGATTTATCCGCTTGAATAGAGTTATCTGATTTATCCGCTTGAATAGAGTTATCTGATTTATCCGCTTGAATAGAGTTATCTG
This sequence comes from Paracanthobrama guichenoti, assembly GCA_018749465.1. NCBI lineage: Eukaryota > Metazoa > Chordata > Actinopteri > Cypriniformes > Gobionidae > Paracanthobrama > Paracanthobrama guichenoti. Next base: position 4,877,857 of record CM031951.1, on the reverse strand, counting down.
ATTTATCCGCTTGAAGAGTTATCTGATTTATCCGCTTGAAGAGTTATCTGATTTATCTGTTTGAATAGAGTTATCTGATTTATCTGTTTGAATAGTTATCTGATTTATCTGTTTGAATAGAGTTATCTGAATAGTTATCTGATTTATCTGTTTGAATAGTTATCTGATTTATCTGTTTGAATAGTTATCTGATTTATCTCAGTTTGAATAGTTATCTGATGAAAGAGTTATCTGATTTATCCGCTTGAATAGTTATCTGATTTACTATCCGCTTGAAGAGTTATTCGGATATATCCGTAAGAGTTAGTCTGATATATCCGCTTGAATAGTTATCTGATTTATCTGTTTGAATAGAGTTGTCTGATATATCCGATTTATCTGTTTGAATAGTTATCTGATTTATCTGTTTGAATAGTTATCTGATTTATCTGCTTGATGTATCTTCGATGTTTGAATAGAGTTATCTGATGTATCTGTTTGAATAGTTATCTGATATATCTGTTTGAATAGTTATCTGATATATCTGTTTGAAATAGTTATATATATATATCTGTTTGAATAGTTATTCGATTTATCTGTTTGAAATAGTTATCTGATTTAATCCGTTTGAATAGAGTTATCTGATTTATCCGCTTGAATAGAGTTATCTGATTTAATCCGTTTGAATAGAGTTATCTGATTTATCCTGTTTGAATAGTTATCTGATTTATCTGCTTTTGAATAGAGTTATCTCATTTATCCGCTTGAATAGAGTTATCTGATTTATCCGCTTGAAAGAGTTATCTGATTTATCCGCTTGAATAGAGTTATCTGATTTATCCGCTTTTGAAGAGTTATCTGATTTATCCGTTTGAAGAGTTATCTGATTTATCTGTTTGAATAGAGTTATCTGATTTATCTGTTTGAATAGTTATCTGATTTATCTGTTTGAATAGTTATTCTGATTTATCTGTTTGAATAGTTATCTGATATCTGTTTTGAATAGTTATCTGATTTATCTGTTTGAATAGAGTTATCTGATTTATCTGTTTGAATAGTTATCTGATTTATCTGTTTGAATAGTTATCTGATTTATCTGTTTGAATAGTTATCTGATGTATCTCGTTTGAATAGTTATCTGATGAAGAGTTGTCTGATATATCTGTTTGAATAGTTATCTGATGTATCTGTTTGAATAGAGTTATCTGATGTATCTGTTTGAATAGTTATCTGATGTATCTGTTTGAATAGAGTTATCTGATATATCTGTTTGAATAGTTATCTGATATATCTGTTTGAATAGTTATCTGATGAAGAGTTATCTGATGTATCCGCGTTTGAATAGAGTTATCTGATTTATCCGTTTGAATAGAGTTATCTGATTTATCCGTTTGAATAGAGTTATCTGATTTATCCGTTTGAATAGAGTTATCTGATGTATCCGTTTGAATGGAGTTATCTGATGTATCTGTTTGAATGGAGTAATCTGATGTATCTGTTTGAATGGAGTAATCTGATGTATCTGTTTGAATAGAGTTATCTGATGTATCTGCTTGAATAGAGTTATCTGATGTATCTGCTTGAATAGAGTTATCTGATTTAACTGTTTGAATAGTTATCTGATTTATCTGTTTGAATAGTTATCTGATTTATCTGTTTGAATAGTTATCTGATTTATCTGATGTATCTGTTTGAATAGAGTTATCTGATGTATCTGTTTGAATAGTTATCTGATATATCTGTTTGAATAGTTATCTGATGTATCTGTTTGAATAGTTATAGTATATATATATCATAGTATATCATATATCATTCACTGTTTGAATAGTTATCTGATTTAACTGTTTGAATAGTTATCTGATTTATCTGTTTGAATAGTTATCTGATGAAGAGTTATCTGATATATCTGTTTGAATAGTTATCTGATGTATCTGATGAAGAGTTATCTGATATATCTGTTTGAATAGAGTTATCTGATGTATCTGATGAAGAGTTATCTGATATATCTGTTTGAATAGAGTTATCTGATGTATCTGATGAAGAGTTATCTGATATATCTGTTTGAATAGAGTTATCTGATATATCTGTTTGAATAGAGTTATCTGATATATCTGTTTGAATAGAGTTATCTGATATATCTGTTTGAATAGAGTTATCTGATATATCTGTTTGAATAGTTATCTGATATATCTGTTTGAATAGTTATCTGATGTATCTGTTTGAATAGAGTTATCTGATGAAGAGTTATCTGATATATCTGTTTGAATAGAGTTATCTGATGAAGAGTTATCTGATATATCTGTTTGAATAGAGTTATCTGATATATCTGTTTGAATAGTTATCTGATATATCTGTTTGAATAGTTATCTGATATATCTGTTTGAATAGTTATCTGATGAAGAGTTATCTGATGTATCCGCTTGAATAGAGTTATCTGATGTATCCGTTTGAATAGAGTTATCTGATTTATCCGTTTGAATAGAGTTATCTGATGTATCTGTTTGAATAGAGTTATCTGATGCATCTGTTTGAATGGAGTAATCTGATGTATCTGTTTGAAATGGAGTAACTGATGTATCTGTTTGAATAGAGTTATTCGATGTATCTGTTTGAATAGAGTTATCTGATTTAACTGTTTGAATAGTTATCTGATTTATCCGCTTGAATAGAGTAATCTGATTTATCCGCTTGAATAGTTATCTGATTTATCCGCTTGAATAGAGTAATCTGATTTAACCGCTTGAATAGTTATCTGATTTATCTGTTTGAAGAGTTTATCTGATTTATCTGTTTGAAAGAGTTATCTGATTTATCTGTTTGAATAGTTATCTGATGAAGAGTTATCTGATATATCTGTTTGAATAGTTATCTGATGTATCTGTTTGAATAGAGTTATCTGATGAAGAGTTATCTGATATATCTGTTTGAATAGAGTTATCTGATATATCTGTTTGAATAGTTATCTGATATATCTGTTTGAATAGTTATCTGATGTATCTGTTTGAATAGAGTTATCTGATTTATCCGTTTGAATAGAGTTATCTGATTTATCCGCTTGAATAGAGTTATCTGATTTATCCGCTTGAATAGAGTTATCTGATTTATCCGCTTGAATAGTTATCATTGATTTATCCGCTTGAATAGTTATCTGATTTATCCGCTTGAATAGAGTTATCTGATTTATCCGTTTGAATAGAGTTATCTGATTTTATCTGTTTGAAGAGTTATCTGATTTATCTGTTTGAAGAGTTATCTGATTTATCTGTTTGAAGAGTTATCTGATTTATCTGTTTGAAGAGTTATCTGATTTATCTGTTTGAAGAGTTATCTGATTTATCTGTTTAAAGAGTTATCTGATTTATCTGTTTGAAGAGTTATCTGATTTATCTGTTTGAAGAGTTATCGATTTATCTGTTTGAAGAGTTATCTGATTTATCTGTTTGAAGAGTTATCTGATTTATCCGTTTGAATAGAGTAATCTGATTTATCGGTTTGAATAGGAGTTATCTGATTTATCCGCTTGAATAGTTATCTGATGTATCCGCTGAATAGAGTAATCTGATTTATCCGCTTGAATAGAGTAATCTGATTTATCCGCTTGAATAGAGTAATCCGATTTATCGTTTGAATAGAGTTATCCGATTTATCTGTTTGAATAGAGTTATCTGATTTATCTGTTTGAATAGAGTTATCCGATTTATCTGTTTGAATAGAGTTATCCGCATTTATCTGTTTGAATAGAGTTATCCGATTTATTCGTTTGAATAGAGTTATCTGATTTATCTGTTTGAATAGAGTTATCTGATTTATCTGTTTGAATAGAGTTATCTGATTTATCTGTTTGAATAGAGTTATCTGATTTATCTGTTTGAATAGAGTTATCTGATTTATCTGTTTGAAGAGTTATCTGATTTATCTGTTTGAAGAGTTATCTGATTTATCTGTTTGAAGAGTTATCTGATTTATCTGTTTGAAGAGTTATCTGATTTATCTGTTTGAAGAGTTATCTGATTTATCTGTTTGAAGAGTTATCTGATTTATCCGCTTGAAGAGTTATCTGATTTATCCGTTTAAGAGTTATCTGATTTATCCGCTTGAATAGTTATCTGATGTATCCGTTTGAATAGAGTTATCTGATTTATCCGCTTGAATAGTTATCTGATTTATCCGTTTGAATAGTTATCTGATTTATCCGCTTGAATAGAGTTATCTGATTTATCCGTTTGAATAGAGTTATCTGATTTATCTGTTTGAATAGTTATCTGATTTATCTGTTTGAATAGAGTTATCTGATTTATCTGTTTGAATAGAGTTATCTGATTTATCTGTTTGAATAGAGTTATCTGATTTATCTGTTTGAATAGAGTTATCTGATTTATCTGTTTGAATAGAGTTATCTGATTTATCTGTTTGAAAGAGTTATCTGATTTATCTGTTTGAAGAGTTATCTGATTTATCTGTTTGAAGAGTTATCTGATTTATCTGTTTGAAGAGTTATCTGATTTATCTGTTTGAAGAGTTATCTGATTTATCTGTTTGAAGAGTTATCTGATTTATCTGTTTGAAGAGTTATCTGATTTATCTGTTTGAAGAGTTATCTGATTTATCTGTTTTGAAGAGTTATCTGATTTATCTGTTTGAAGAGTTATCTGATTTATCTGTTTGAAGAGTTATCTGATTTATCTGTTTGAAGAGTTATCTGATTTATCTGTTTGAAGAGTTATCTGATTTATCTGTTTGAAGAGTTATCTGATTTATCTGTTTGAAGAGTTATCTGATTTATCTGATTTATCTGTTTGAAGAGTTATCTGATTTATCTGATTTATCTGTTTGAAGAGTTATCTGATTTATCTGATGTATCCGCTTGAATAGAGTTATCTGATTTATCTGTTTGAATAGAGTTATCTGATTTATCTGTTTGAATAGAGTTATCTTGATTTATCTGTTTGAATAGAGTTATGATGTATCTGTTTGAATAGAGTAATCTGATGTATCTGTTTGAATAGTTATCCGATTTATCTGTTTGAATAGTTATCCGATTTATCTGTTTGAATAGTTATCCGATTTATCCGCTTGGAATAGTTATCCGATTTATCCGCTTGAATAGAGTAATCTGATTTAACAGTTTGAATAGAGTTATCTGATTTATCCGCTTGAATAGAGTTATCTGATTTATCTGTTTGAATAGAGTTATCTGATTTATCTGTTTGAATAGAGTTATCTGATGTATCTGTTTGAATAGAGTAATCTGATGTATCTGCTTTTGAATAGTTATCCGATTTATCTGTTTGAATAGTTATCTGATTTATCTGTTTGAAGAGTTATCTGATTTATCTGTTTGAAGAGTTATCTGATTTATCTGTTTGAAGAGTTATCTGATTTATCTGTTTGAAGAGTTATCTGATTTATCTGTTTGAAGAGTTATCTGATTTATCTGTTTGAAGAGTTATCTGATTTATCTGTTTGAAGAGTTATCTGATTTAGTTTGAAGAGTTATCTGATTTATCTGTTTGAAGAGTTATCTGATTTATCTGATTTATCTGTTTGAAGAGTTATCTGATTTATCTGATTTATCCGTTTGAAGAGTTATCTGATTTTATCTGTATCCGGGCTTGAATAGAGTTATCTGATTTATCTGTTTGAATAGAGTTATCTGATTTATCTGTTTGAATAGAGTTATCTGATTTATCTGTTTGAATAGAGTTATCTGATTTATCTGTTTGAATAGAGTTATCTGATGTATCTGTTTGAATAGTTATCTGATGTATCTGTCTGAATAGTTATCCGATTTATCTGTTTGAATAGTTATCCGATTTATCTGTTTGAATAGTTATCCGATTTATCCGTTTGAATAGTTATCCGATTTATCCGCTTGAATAGAGTAATCTGATTTAACAGTTTGAATAGAGTTATCTGATTTATCCGTTTGAATAGAGTTATCTGATTTATCTGTTTGAATAGAGTTATCTGATTTATCTGTTTGAATAGAGTTATCTGATGTATCTGTTTGAATAGAGTAATCTGATGTATCCGTTTGAATAGTTATCCGATTTATCTGTTTGAATAGTTATCCGATTTATCCGCTTGAATAGAGTAATCTGATTTAACAGTTTGAATAGAGTTATCTGATTTATCGTTTGAATAGAGTTATCTGATTTATCCGCTTGAATAGAGTTATCTGATTTATCCGCTTGAATAGAGTTATCTGATTTATCCGCTTTGAATAGAGTTATCTGATTTATCCGCTTGAAGAGTTATCTGATTTATCCGTTTGAATAGAGTTATCTGATTTATCCGTTTGAATAGAGTTATCTGATTTATCCGTTTGAATAGTTATCTGATTTATCTGTTTGAATAGAGTTATCTGATTTATCTGTTTGAATAGTTATCTGATTTATCTGTTTGAATAGTTATCTGATTTATCTGTTTGAATAGTTATCTGATTTATCTATTTGAATAGTTATCTGATTTATCTGTTTGAATAGTTATCTGATGTATCTGTTTGAATAGTTATCTGATGAAGAAGTTGTCTGATATATCCGCTTGAATAGTTATCTGATATATCTGTTTGAATAGTTATCTGATATATCTGTTTGAATAGTTATCTGATGTATCTGTTTGAATAGTTATAGTATATATATCATAGTATATCATATATCATTCACTGTTTGAATAGTTATCTGATTTAACTGTTTGAATAGAGTTATCTGATTTATCCGCTTGAATAGAGTTATCTGATTTATCCGTTTGAATAGAGTTATCTGATTTATCCGTTTGAATAGAGTTATCTGATTTATCCGCTTGAATAGAGTTATCTGATTTATCCGTTTGAATAGAGTTATCTGATTTATCTGTTTGAATAGAGTTATCTGATGTATCCGTTTGAAGAGTTATCTGATTTATCCGCTTGAAGAGTTATCTGATTTATCCGCTTGAAGAGTTATCTGATTTATCTGTTTGAATAGAGTTATCTGATTTATCTGTTTGAATAGTTATCTGATTTATCTGTTTGAATAGTTATCTGATTTATCTGTTTGAATAGAGTTATCTGATTTATCTGTTTGAAGAGTTATCTGATTTATCTGTTTGAAGAGTTATCTGATTTATCTGTTTGAATAGTTATCTGATTTATCTGTTTGAATAGTTATCTGATTTATCTGTTTGAATAGTTATCTGATGTATCTGTTTGAATAGTTATCTGATGAAGAGTTGTCTGATATATCTGTTTGAATAGTTATCTGATGTATCTGTTTGAATAGAGTTATCTGATGTATCTGTTTGAATAGTTATCTGATGTATCTGTTTGAATAGAGTTATCTGATGTATCTGTTTGAATAGAGTTATCTGATATATCTGTTTGAATAGTTATCTGATATATCTGTTTGAATAGTTATCTGATGAAGAGTTATCTGATGTATCCGCTTGAATAGAGTTATCTGATTTATCCGTTTGAATAGTTATCTGATTTATCCGTTTGAATAGAGTTATCTGATTTATCCGTTTGAATAGAGTTATCTGATGTATCCGCTTGAATGGAGTTATCTGATGTATCTGTTTGAATGGAGTAATCTGATGTATCTGTTTGAATGGAGTAATCTGATGTATCTGTTTGAATAGAGTTATCTGATGTATCTGTTTGAATAGAGTTATCTGATGTATCTGTTTGAATAGAGTTATCTGATTTAACTGTTTGAATAGTTATCTGATTTATCTGTTTGAATAGTTATCTGATTTATCTGTTTGAATAGTTATCTGATTTATCTGTTTGAATAGTTATCTGATGAAGAGTTATCTGATATATCTGTTTGAATAGTTATCTGATGTATCTGATGAAGAGTTATCTGATATATCTGTTTGAATAGAGTTATCTGATGTATCTGATGAAGAGTTATCTGATGTATCTGATGAAGAGTTATCTGATATATCTGTTTGAATAGAGTTATCTGATGTATCTGATGAAGAGTTATCTGATATATCTGTTTGAATAGAGTTATCTGATATATCTGTTTGAATAGAGTTATCTGATATATCTGTTTGAATAGAGTTATCTGATATATCTGTTTGAATAGAGTTATCTGATATATCTGTTTGAATAGAGTTATCTGATATATCTGTTTGAATAGAGTTATCTGATATATCTGTTTGAATAGAGTTATCTGATATATCTGTTTGAATAGAGTTATCTGATATATCTGTTTGAATAGTTATCTGATATATCTGTTTGAATAGTTATCTGATGTATTCGTTTGAATAGAGTTATCTGATGAAGAGTTATCTGATATATCTGTTTGAATAGAGTTATCTGATGAAGAGTTATCTGATATATCTGTTTGAATAGAGTTATCTGATATATCTGTTTGAATAGTTATCTGATATATCTGTTTGAATAGTTATCTGATATATCTGTTTGAATAGTTATCTGATGAAGAGTTATCTGATGTATCCGTTTGAATAGAGTTATCTGATGTATCCGTTTGAATAGAGTTATCTGATGTATCCGTTTGAATAGAGTTATCTGATGTATCTGTTTGAATAGAGTTATCTGATGTATCCGTTTGAATGGAGTAATCTGATGTATCTGTTTGAATGGAGTAATCTGATGTATCTGTTTGAATAGAGTTATCTGATGTATCTGTTTGAATAGAGTTATCTGATTTAACTGTTTGAATAGTTATCTGATTTATCCGTTTGAATAGAGTAATCTGATTTATCCGTTTGAATAGTTATCTGATTTATCCGTTTGAATAGAGTAATCTGATTTAACCGTTTGAATAGTTATCTGATTTATCTGTTTGAAGAGTTATCTGATTTATCTGTTTGAAGAGTTATCTGATTTATCTGTTTGAATAGTTATCTGATGAAGAGTTATCTGATATATCTGTTTGAATAGTTATCTGATGTATCTGTTTGAATAGAGTTATCTGATGAAGAGTTATCTGATATATCTGTTTGAATAGAGTTATCTGATATATCTGTTTGAATAGTTATCTGATATATCTGTTTGAATAGTTATCTGATGTATCTGTTTGAATAGAGTTATCTGATTTATCCGTTTGAATAGAGTTATCTGATTTATCCGTTTGAATAGAGTTATCTGATTTATCCGCTTGAATAGTTATCTGATTTATCCGCTTGAATAGAGTTATCTGATTTATCCGTTTGAATAGAGTTATCTGATTTATCCGTTTGAATAGAGTTATCTGATTTATCTGTTTGAAGAGTTATCTGATTTATCTGTTTGAATAGTTATCTGATTTATCTGTTTGAAGAGTTATCTGATTTATCTGATGAAGAGTTATCTGATATATCTGTTTGAATGGAGTCATCTGATGTATCTGTTTGAATGGAGTTATCTGATGTATCTGTTTGAATAGTTATCTGATGTATCTGTTTGAATAGTCATCTGATTTATCTGTTTGAATAGAGTAATCTGATTTATCTGATTTATCTGTTTGAATAGTTATCTGATTTATCTGATTTATCTGATGAAGAGTTATCTGATATATCTGTTTGAATGGAGTCATCTGATGTATCTGTTTGAATGGAGTTATCTGATGTATCTGTTTGAATAGTTATCTGATGTATCTGTTTGAATAGTTATCTGATGTATCTGTTTGAATAGAGTTATCTGTTTGAATAGTTATCTGATATATCTGTTTGAATAGTTATCTGATGTATCTGTTTGAATAGAGTTATCTGATGAAGAGTTATCTGATATATCTGTTTGAATAGTTATCTGATGTATCTGTTTGAATAGAGTTATCTGATGAAGAGTTATCTGATATATCTGTTTGAATAGAGTTATCTGATATATCTGTTTGAATAGTTATCTGATATATCTGTTTGAATAGTTATCTGATGTATCTGTTTGAAGAGTTATCTGATTTATCCGTTTGAATAGAGTTATCTGATTTATCCGTTTGAATAGAGTTATCTGATTTATCCGCTTGAATAGAGTTATCTGATTTATCCGTTTGAATAGAGTTATCTGATTTATCCGTTTTGAATAGAGTTATCTGATTTATCCGTTTGAATAGAGTTATCTGATTTATCCGTTTGAATAGTTATCTGATTTATCTGTTTGAAAGAGTTATCTGATTTATCTGTTTGAAGAGTTATCTGATGTATCTGTTTGAATGGAGTCATCTGATGTATCTGTTTGAATGGAGTTATCTGATGTATCTGTTTGAATAGTTATCTGATGTATCTGTTTATATAGAGTTATCTGATTTATCCGTTTGAATAGTTATCTGATTTATCCGTTTGAATAGTGTTATCTGATGTATCCGTTTGAATAGAGTTATCTGATTTATCCGCTTGAATAGTTATCTGATTTATCCGCTTGAATAGTTATCTGATTTATCCGCTTGAATAGAGTAATCTGATTTATCCGTTTGAATAGAGTAATCTGATTTATCCGTTTGAATAGAGTTATCTGATTTATCCGTTTGAATAGAGTAATCTGATTTATCCGTTTGAATAGAGTTATCTGATTTATCCGTTTGAATAGAGTTATCTGATTTATCTGTTTGAATAGAGTTATCTGATTTATCTGTTTGAAGAGTTATCTGATTTATCTGTTTGAAGAGTTATCTGATGTATCTGTTTGAATGGAGTAATCTGATGTATCTGTTTGAATGAGTTATCTGATGTATCTGTTTGAATGGAGTAATGTGATGTATCTGTTTGAATGGAGTTATCTGATGTATCTGTTTGAATAGTCATCTGATGTATCTGTTTGAATAGTCATCTGATTTATCTGTTTGAATAGAGTAATCTGATTTATCTGTTTGAATAGAGTAATCTGATTTATCTGTTTGAATAGTTATCTGATGTATCCGTTTGAATAGTTATCTGATTTATCCGTTTGAATAGTTATCTGATTTATCCGTTTGAATAGAGTTATCTGATTTATCTGTTTGAATAGTTATCTGATTGAACTGTTTGAATAGAGTTATCTGATGTATCTGTTTGAATAGATTTATCTGATGTATCCGTTTGAATAGTTATCTGATGTATCCGTTTGAATAGTTATCTGATGTATCCGTTTGAATAGTTATCTGATGTATCTGTTTGAATAGAGTTATCTGATGTATCTGTTTGAATAGAGTTATCTGATGTATCTGTTTGAATAGAGTTATCTGATGTATCTGTTTGAATAGAGTTATCTGATGTATCTGTTTGAATAGAGTTATCTGATGTATCTGTTTGAATAGAGTTATCTGATGTATCTGTTTGAATAGAGTTATCTGATGTATCTGTTTGAATAGAGTTATCTGATGTATCTGTTTGAATAGTTATCTGATGTATCCGTTTGAATAGAGTTATCTGATGTATCCGTTTGAATAGTTATCTGATGTATCTGTTTGAATAGAGTTATCTGATTTATCCGTTTGAATAGTTATCTGATTGAACTGTTTGAATAGAGTAATCTGATGTATCTGTTTGAATAGAGTTATCTGATGTATCTGTTTGAATAGTTATCTGATGTATCTGTTTGAATAGTTATCTGATTTATCTGTTTGAATAGAGTAATTTGATGTATCTGTTTGAATAGATTTATCTGATGTATCTGTTTGAATAGTTATCTGATGTATCCGTTTGAATAGTTATCTGATTTATCCGCTTGAATAGTTATCTGATTTATCCGCTTGAATAGAGTAATCTGATTTATCCGCTTGAATAGAGTAATCTGATGTATCCGCTTGAATAGAGTAATCTGATTTATCCGTTTGAATAGAGTTATCTGATTTATCTGTTTGAATAGTTATCTGATTGAACTGTTTGAATAGAGTAATCTGATGTATCCGCTTGAATAGAGTTATCTGATTTATCCGTTTGAATAGAGTTATCTGATATATCTGTTTGAATAGTTATCTGATATATCTGTTTGAATAGTTATCTGATGAAGAGTTATCTGATGTATCCGTTTGAATAGAGTTATCTGATTTATCCGTTTGAATAGAGTTATCTGATTTATCCGCTTGAATAGAGTTATCTGATGTATCCGTTTGAATGGAGTTATCTGATGTATCTGTTTGAATGGAGTAATCTGATGTATCTGTTTGAATGGAGTAATCTGATGTATCTGTTTGAATAGAGTTATCTGATGTATCTGTTTGAATAGAGTTATCTGATGTATCTGTTTGAATAGAGTTATCTGATTTAACTGTTTGAATAGTTATCTGATTTATCTGTTTGAATAGTTATCTGATTTATCTGATGTATCTGTTTGAATAGAGTTATCTGATGTATCTGTTTGAATAGTTATCTGATATATCTGTTTGAATAGTTATCTGATGTATCTGTTTGAATAGTTATAGTATATATATATCATAGTATATCATATATCATTCACTGTTTGAATAGTTATCTGATTTAACTGTTTGAATAGTTATCTGATTTATCTGTTTGAATAGTTATCTGATGAAGAGTTATCTGATATATCTGTTTGAATAGTTATCTGATGTATCTGATGAAGAGTTATCTGATATATCTGTTTGAATAGAGTTATCTGATGTATCTGATGAAGAGTTATCTGATATATCTGTTTGAATAGAGTTATCTGATGTATCTGATGAAGAGTTATCTGATATATCTGTTTGAATAGAGTTATCTGATATATCTGTTTGAATAGAGTTATCTGATATATCTGTTTGAATAGAGTTATCTGATATATCTGTTTGAATAGAGTTATCTGATATATCTGTTTGAATAGAGTTATCTGATATATCTGTTTGAATAGTTATCTGATATATCTGTTTTAGAATATAGTTATCTGATGTATCTGTTTGAATAGAGTTATCTGATGAAGAGTTATCTGATATATCTGTTTGAATAGAGTTATCTGATGAAGAGTTATCTGATATATCTGTTTGAATAGAGTTATCTGATATATCTGTTTGAATAGTTATCTGATATATCTGTTTGAATAGTTATCTGATATATCTGTTTGAATAGTTATCTGATGAAGAGTTATCTGATGTATCCGTTTGAATAGAGTTATCTGATGTATCCGTTTGAATAGAGTTATCTGATGTATCCGTTTGAATAGAGTTATCTGATGTATCTGTTTGAATAGAGTTATCTGATGTATCTGTTTGAATGGAGTAATCTGATGTATCTGTTTGAATGGAGTAATCTGATGTATCTGTTTGAATAGAGTTATCTGATGTATCTGTTTGAATAGAGTTATCTGATTTAACTGTTTGAATAGTTATCTGATTTATCCGTTTGAATAGAGTAATCTGATTTATCCGCTTGAATAGTTATCTGATTTATCCGCTTGAATAGAGTAATCTGATTTAACCGCTTGAATAGTTATCTGATTTATCTGTTTGAAGAGTTATCTGATTTATCTGTTTGAAGAGTTATCTGATTTATCTGTTTGAATAGTTATCTGATGAAGAGTTATCTGATATATCTGTTTGAATAGTTATCTGATGTATCTGTTTGAATAGAGTTATCTGATGAAGAGTTATCTGATATATCTGTTTGAATAGAGTTATCTGATATATCTGTTTGAATAGTTATCTGATATATCTGTTTGAATAGTTATCTGATGTATCTGTTTGAATAGAGTTATCTGATTTATCCGTTTGAATAGAGTTATCTGATTTATCCGTTTGAATAGAGTTATCTGATTTATCCGTTTGAATAGTTATCTGATTTATCCGTTTGAATAGAGTTATCTGATTTATCCGTTTGAATAGAGTTATCTGATTTATCTGTTTGAAGAGTTATCTGATTTATCTGTTTGAATAGTTATCTGATTTATCTGTTTGAAGAGTTATCTGATTTATCTGATGAAGAGTTATCTGATATATCTGTTTGAATGGAGTCATCTGATGTATCTGTTTGAATGGAGTTATCTGATGTATCTGTTTGAATAGTTATCTGATGTATCTGTTTGAATAGTCATCTGATTTATCTGTTTGAATAGAGTAATCTGATTTATCTGATTTATCTGTTTGAATAGTTATCTGATTTATCTGATTTATCTGATGAAGAGTTATCTGATATATCTGTTTGAATGGAGTCATCTGATGTATCTGTTTGAATGGAGTTATCTGATGTATCTGTTTGAATAGTTATCTGATGTATCTGTTTGAATAGAGTTATCTGTTTGAATAGTTATCTGATATATCTGTTTGAATAGAGTTATCTGATGAAGAGTTATCTGATATATCTGTTTGAATAGAGTTATCTGATATATCTGTTTGAATAGTTATCTGATATATCTGTTTGAATGGAGTCATCTGATGTATCTGTTTGAATGGAGTTATCTGATGTATCTGTTTGAATAGTTATCTGATGTATCTGTTTGAATAGAGTTATCTGTTTGAATAGTTATCTGATGTATCTGTTTGAATAGAGTTATCTGATGAAGAGTTATCTGATATATCTGTTTGAATAGAGTTATCTGATATATCTGTTTGAATAGTTAGTTATCTGATATATCTGTTTGAATAGTTATCTGATGTATCCGTTTGAATAGAGTTATCTGATTTATCCGTTTGAATAGAGTTATCTGATTTATCCGCTTGAATAGTTATCTGAGTTATCTGATTTATCCGTTTGAATAGAGTTATCTGATTTATCCGCTTGAATAGAGTTATCTGATTTATCCGATTTATTGAATAGAGTTATCTGATTTATCCGCTTGAATAGAGTTATCTGATTTATCCGTTTGAATAGAGTTATCTGATTTATCCGTTTGAATAGAGTTATCTGATTTATCCGTTTGAATAGAGTTATCTGATTTATCTGTTTGAATAGAGTTATCTGATGTATCTGTTTGAATGGAGTTATCTGATGTATCTGTTTGAATGGAGTTATCTGATGTATCTGTTTGAATAGTTATCTGATGTATCTGTTTATATAGAGTTATCTGATTTATCCGTTTGAATAGTTATCTGATTTATCCGTTTGAATAGTGTTATCTGATGTATCCGTTTGAATAGAGTTATCTGATTTATCCGCTTGAATAGAGTTATCTGATTTATCCGTTTGAATAGTTATCTGATTTATCCGTTTGAATAGAGTAATCTGATTTATCCGTTTGAATAGAGTAATCTGATTTATCCGTTTGAATAGAGTTATCTGATTTATCCGTTTGAATAGAGTAATCTGATTTATCCGCGTTTGAATAGAGTTATCTGATTTATCCGTTTGAATAGAGTTATCTGATTTATCTGTTTGAATAGAGTTATCTGATTTATCTGTTTGAAGAGTTATCTGATTTATCTGTTTGAAGAGTTATCTGATTTATCTGTTTGAAGAGTTATCTGATGTATCTGTTTGAATAGAGTTATCTGTTTGAATAGTTATCTATCTGTTTGAATGGAGTAATCTGATGTATCTGTTTGAATGGAGTTATCTGATGTATCTGTTTGAATAGTTATCTGATGTATCTGTTTGAATAGTCATCTGATTTATCTGTTTGAATAGAGTTATCTGATTTATCTGTTTGAATAGAGTAATCTGATTTATCTGTTTGAATAGTTATCTGATGTATCCGTTTGAATAGTTATCTGATTTATCCGTTTGAATAGTTATCTGATTTATCCGTTTGAATAGAGTTATCTGATTTATCTGTTTGAAGAGTTATCTGATTTATCTGTTTGAATAGAGTTATCTGATGTATCTGTTTGAATAGAGTTATTATCTGAATAGAGTTATCTGATGTATCTGTTTGAAATAGATTTATCCGTTTGAATAGTTATCTGATGTATCCGTTTGAATAGAGTTATCTGATGTATCCGTTTGAATAGTTATCTGATGTATCCGTTTGAATAGTTATCTGATGTATCCGTTTGAATAGAGTTATCTGTTTGATTTATTCGTATTGAATGAAGAGTTATCTGATTTATCCGTTTGAATAGTTATCTGATTTATCCGTTTGAATAGAGTTATCTGATTTATCCTGTTTGAATAGAGTTATCTGATTTATCCGTTTGAATAGTTAGAGTTATCTGATTTATCTGTTTGTTTGAAAGAGTTATCTGATTTATCTGTTTGAAGAGTTATCTGATTTATCTGTTTGAATAGTTATCTGATGTATCTGTTTGAATGGAGTAATCTGATGTATCTGTTTGAATGGAGTTATCTGATGTATCTGTTTGAATGAGTAATCTGATGTATCTGTTTGAATGGAGTTATCTGATGTATCTGTTTGAATAGTCATCTGATGTATCTGTTTGAATAGTCATCTGATTTATCTGTTTGAATAGAGTAATCTGATTTATCTGTTTGAATAGAGTAATCTGATGTATCCGTTTGAATAGTTATCTGATTTATCCGCTTGAATAGTTATCTGATTTATCCGTTTGAATAGAGTTATCTGATTTATCTGTTTGAATAGTTATCTGATTGATCTGTTTGAATAGAGTTATCTGATGTATCTGTTTGAATAGATTTATCTGATGTATCCGTTTGAATAGAGTTATCTGATGTATCCGTTTGAATAGTTATCTGATGTATCCGTTTGAAATAGTTATCTGATGTATCTGTTTGAATAGAGTTATCTGATGTATCTGTTTGAATAGAGTTATCTGATTTATCTGTTTGAATAGAGTTATCTGATGTATCTGTTTGAATAGAGTTATCTGATGTATCTGTTTGAATAGAGTTATCTGATGTATCTGTTTGAATAGAGTTATCTGATGTATCTGTTTGAATAGAGTTATCTGATGTATCTGTTTGAATAGAGTTATCTGATGAAGAGTTATCTGATATATCTGTTTGAATAGTTATCTGATGTATCTGTTTGAATAGAGTTATCTGATGAAGAGTTATCTGATATATCTGTTTGAATAGAGTTGATATCGCTTGATATATCTGATTTTGAATAGTTATCTGATGTATCCGTTTGAATAGTTATCTGATTTATCCGCTTGAATAGAGTTATCTGATTTATCCGCTTGAATAGAGTTATCTGATTTATCCGCTTGAATAGAGTTATCTGATTTATCCGCTTGAATAGAGTTATCTGATTTATCCGCTTGAATAGAGTTATCTGATTTATCCGCTTGAATAGAGTTATCTGATTTATCCGTTTGAATAGAGTTATCTGATTTATCTGTTTGAAGAGTTTGAATCTGTTTGAAGAGTTATCTGATTTATCCGTTTGAATAGAGTTATCTGATTTATCCGTTTGAATAGAGTTATCTGATTTATCTGTTTGAATAGAGTTATCTGATGTATCTGTTTGAATGGAGTTATCTGATGTATCTGTTTGAATAGGAGTTATCTGATGTATCTGTTTGAATAGAGTTATCTGATGTATCTGTTTGAATATATCTGAGTTATCTGATTTATCCGATGTATCTGTTTGAATAGTTATCTGATTTATCCGTTTGAATAGAGTTATCTGATGTATCCTGTTTGAATAGAGTTATCTGATTTATCCGTTTGAATAGTTATCTGATTTATCCGTTTGAATAGTTATCTGATTTATCCGCTTGAATAGTAGTAATCTGATTTATCCGTTTGAATAGAGTTATCTGATTTATCCGTTTGAATAGAGTTATCTGATTTATCCGTTTGAATAGAGTTATCTGATTTATCCGTTTGAATAGAGTTATCTGATTTATCCGTTTGAATAGAGTTATCTGATTTATCTGTTTGAATAGAGTTATCTGATTTATCTGTTTGAATAGAGTTATCTGATTTATCTGTTTGAAGAGTTATCTGATTTATCTGTTTGAAGAGTTATCTGATGTATCTGTTTGAATGGGAGTTATCTGATGTATCTGTTTGAATGGAGTTATCTGATGTATCTGTTTGAATGGAGTTATCTGATGTATCTGTTTGAATGGAGTTATCTGATGTATCTGTTTGAATGGAGTTATCTGATGTATCTGTTTGAATAGTCATCTGATGTATCTGTTTGAATAGTCATCTGATTTATCTGTTTGAATAGTAATCTGATTTATCTGTTTGAATAGAGTAATCTGATTTATCTGTTTGAATAGAGTTATCTGATGTATCTGTTTGAATAGTTATCTGATGTATCCGTTTGAATAGTTATCTGATTTATCCGTTTGAATAGTTAGATTTATCTGAATAGAGTTATCTGATTTATCTGTTTGAATAGTTATCTGATTGAACTGTTTGAATAGAGTTATCTGATGTATCCGTTTGAATAGATTTATCTGATGTATCCGTTTGAATAGTTATCTGATGTATCCGTTTGAATAGTTATCTGATGTATCCGTTTGAATAGTTATCTGATGTATCTGTTTGAATAGAGTTATCTGATGTATCTGTTTGAATAGAGTTATCTGATGTATCTGTTTGAATAGAGTTATCTGATGTATCTGTTTGAATAGAGTTATCTGATATCTGATCTGTTTGAATAGAGTTATCTGATGTATCTGTTTGAATAGTTATCTGATGTATCTGTTTGAATAGAGTTATCTGATGTATCTGTTTGAATAGAGTTATCTGATGTATCTGTTTGAATAGTTATCTGATGTATCCGTTTGAATAGAGTTATCTGATGTATCCGTTTGAATAGTTATCTGATTGAACTGTTTGAATAGAGTAATCTGATGTATCTGTTTGAATAGTTATCTGATGTATCTGTTTGAATAGTTATCTGATGTATCTGTTTGAATAGTTATCTGATGTATCTGTTTGAATAGAGTTATCTGATTTATCCGTTTGAATAGTTATCTGATTGAACTGTTTGAATAGAGTAATCTGATGTATCTGTTTGAATAGAGTTATCTGATGTATCTGTTTGAATAGTTATCTGATTTATCTGATTTATCTGTTTGAATAGAGTAATTTGATGTATCTGTTTGAATAGATTTATCTGATGTATCTGTTTGAATAGTTATCTGATGTATCCGTTTGAATAGTTATCTGATTTATCCGTTTGAATAGTTATCTGATTTATCCGCTTGAATAGAGTAATCTGATTTATCCGTTTGAATAGAGTAATCTGATGTATCCGTTTGAATAGAGTAATCTGATTTATCCGTTTGAATAGAGTTATCTGATTTATCTGTTTGAATAGTTATCTGATTGAACTGTTTGAATAGAGTAATCTGATGTATCCGTTTGAATAGAGTTATCTGATTTATCCGTTTGAATAGTTATCTGATTTATCCGCTTGAATAGAGTTATCTGATTTATCCGCTTGAATAGAGTAATCTGATTTATCCGTTTGAATAGAGTAATCTGATTTAACCGTTTGAATAGAGTTATCTGATTGATCTGTTTGAATAGTTATCTGATTGAACTGTTTGAATAGAGTAATTTGATGTATCTGTTTGAATAGATTTATCTGATGTATCCGTTTGAATAGTTATCTGATGTATCCGTTTGAATAGTTATCTGATGTATCTGTTTGAATAGAGTTATCTGATGTATCTGTTTGAATAGAGTTATCTGATGTATCTGTTTGAATAGAGTTGTCTGATGTATCTGTTTGAATAGAGTTATCTGATGTATCTGTTTGAATAGAGTTATCTGATGTATCTGTTTGAATAGTTATCTGATGTATCTGTTTGAATAGTTATCTGATGTATCTGTTTGAATAGTTATCTGATGTATCTGTTTGAATAGATTTATCTGATGTATCTGTTTGAATAGAGTTATCTGATTTATCTGTTTGAATAGTTATCTGATTGAACTGTTTGAATAGAGTAATCTGATGTATCCGTTTGAATAGAGTAATCTGATGTATCCGTTTGAATAGAGTAATCTGATGTATCCGTTTGAATAGAGTAATCTCCGCTTGAATTTATCCGTTTGAATAGAGTTATCTGATCCATTTGTTTGATTTATCTGTTTGAATAGTTATCTGATTGAACTGTTTGAATAGAGTAATCTGATGTATCTGTTTGAATAGAGTAATCTGATGTATCTGTTTGAATAGAGTAATCTGATGTATCTGTTTGAATAGTTATCTGATTTATCTGTTTGAATAGTTATCTGATTTATCCGTTTGAATAGTTATCTGATTTATCCGTTTGAATAGAGTAATCTGATTTATCCGTTTGAATAGAGTAATCTGATGTATCCGTTTGAATAGAGTAATCTGATTTATCCGTTTGAATAGAGTTATCTGATTTATCTGTTTGAATAGTTATCTGATTGAACTGTTTGAATAGAGTAATCTGATGTATCCGTTTGAATAGAGTTATCTGATTTATCCGTTTGAATAGTTATCTGATTTATCCGCTTGATTTATCTGATTTATCCGTTTGAATAGAGTTATCTGATTTATCCGTTTGAATAGAGTAATCTGATTTATCCGCTTGAATAGAGTAATCTGATTTATCCGTTTGAATAGAGTTATCTGATTGATCTGTTTGAATAGTTATCTGATTGAACTGTTTGAATAGAGTAATCTGATGTATCTGTTTGAATAGATTTATCTGATGTATCCGTTTTGAATAGTTATCTGATGTATCCGTTTGAATAGTTATCTGATGTATCTGTTTGAATAGAGTTATCTGATGTATCTGTTTGAATAGAGTTATCTGATGTATCTGTTTGAATAGAGTTGTCTGATGTATCTGTTTGAATAGAGTTATCTGATGTATCTGTTTGAATAGAGTTATCTGATGTATCTGTTTGAATAGTTATCTGATGTATCTGTTTGAATAGTTATCTGATGTATCTGTTTGAATAGTTATCTGATGTATCTGTTTGAATAGATTTATCTGATGTATCTGTTTGAATAGAGTTATCTGATTTATCTGTTTGAATAGTTATCTGATTGAACTGTTTGAATAGAGTAATCTGATGTATCCGCTTGAATAGAGTAATCTGATGTATCCGTTTGAATAGAGTAATCTGATGTATCCGTTTGAATAGAGTAATCTGATTTATCCGTTTGAATAGAGTTATCTGATTTATCTGTTTGAATAGTTATCTGATTGAACTGTTTGAATAGAGTAATCTGATGTATCTGTTTGAATAGAGTAATCTGATGTATCTGTTTGAATAGAGTAATCTGATGTATCTGTTTGAATAGTTATCTGATTTATCTGTTTGAATAGAGTAATTTGATGTATCCGTTTGAATAGATTTATCTGATGTATCCGTTTGAATAGTTATCTGATGTATCCGTTTGAATAGTTATCTGATGTATCCGTTTGAATAGAGTTATCTGATGTATCCGTTTGAATAGAGTTATCTGATGTATCCGTTTGAATAGTTATCTGATGTATCCGTTTGAATAGTTATCTGATGTATCCGTTTGAATAGAGTTATCTGATGTATCTGTTTGAATAGAGTTATCTGATGTATCTGTTTGAATAGAGTTATCTGATGTATCTGTTTGAATAGAGTTATCTGATGTATCTGTTTGAATAGAGTTATCTGATGTATCTGTTTGAATAGTTATCTGATGTATCTGTTTGAATAGTTATCTGATGTATCTGTTTGAATAGTTATCTGATGTATCTGTTTGAATAGATTTATCTGATGTATCTGTTTGAATAGAGTTATCTGATGTATCTGTTTGAATAGTTATCTGATTTATCCGTTTGAATAGAGTTATCTGATGTATCCGTTTGAATAGAGTTATCTGATGTATCCGTTTGAATAGTTATCTGATTTATCCGTTTGAATAGTTATCTGATTTATCCGCTTGAATAGTTATCTGATGTATCCGTTTGAATAGAGTTATCTGATTTATCCGTTTGAATAGTTATCTGATTTATCCGCTTGAATAGAGTAATCTGATTTATCCGTTTGAATAGAGTAATCTGATTTATCCGCTTGAATAGAGTTATCTGATTTATCTGTTTGAATAGTTATCTGATTGAACTGTTTGAATAGAGTAATCTGATGTATCTGTTTGAATAGAGTAATCTGATTTAACCGTTTGAATAGAGTTATCTGATTTATCTGTTTGAATAGTTATCTGATTGAACTGTTTGAATAGAGTAATCTGATGTATCTGTTTGAATAGAGTAATCTGATGTATCTGTTTGAATAGTTATCTGATTTATCTGTTTGAATAGAGTAATTTGATGTATCTGTTTGAATAGATTTATCTGATGTATCCGTTTGAATAGTTATCTGATGTATCCGCTTGAATAGTTATCTGATGTATCCGTTTGAATAGTTATCTGATGTATCCGTTTGAATAGTTATCTGATGTATCCGTTTGAATAGAGTTATCTGATGTATCCGTTTGAATAGTTATCTGATTTATCCGTTTGAATAGAGTAATCTGATTTATCCGTTTGAATAGAGTAATCTGATTTATCCGTTTGAATAGAGTAATCTGATTTATCCGCTTGAATAGAGTTATCTGATTTATCCGTTTGAATAGAGTAATCTGATTTATCCGCTTGAATAGAGTAATCTGATTTATCCGTTTGAATAGAGTAATCTGATTTAACCGTTTGAATAGAGTTATCTGATTTATCTGTTTGAATAGTTATCTGATTGAACTGTTTGAATAGAGTAATCTGATGTATCCGTTTGAATAGAGTAATCTGATGTATCCGTTTGAATAGAGTAATCTGATTTATCCGCTTGAATAGAGTTATCTGATTTATCTGTTTGAATAGTTATCTGATTGAACTGTTTGAATAGAGTAATCTGATGTATCCGTTTGAATAGAGTTATCTGATTTATCCGTTTGAATAGTTATCTGATTTATCCGTTTGAATAGAGTAATCTGATTTATCCGCTTGAATAGAGTAATCTGATTTATCCGCTTGAATAGAGTAATCTGATTTATCCGTTTGAATAGAGTAATCTGATTTATCCGTTTGAATAGAGTAATCTGATTTAACCGTTTGAATAGAGTTATCTGATTTATCTGTTTGAATAGTTATCTGATTGAACTGTTTGAATAGAGTAATCTGATGTATCTGTTTGAATAGAGTAATCTGATGTATCTGTTTGAATAGAGTAATCTGATGTATCTGTTTGAATAGAGTTATCTGATGTATCTGTTTGAATAGTTATCTGATTTATCTGTTTGAATAGAGTAATTTGATGTATCTGTTTGAATAGATTTATCTGATGTATCCGCTTGAATAGAGTAATCTGATTTATCCGCTTGAATAGAGTTATCTGATTTATCCGTTTGAATAGTTATCTGATTGAACTGTTTGAATAGAGTAATCTGATGTATCTGTTTGAATAGAGTAATCTGATGTATCTGTTTGAATAGTTATCTGATTTATCTGTTTGAATAGAGTAATTTGATGTATCCGCTTGAATAGATTTATCTGATGTATCCGTTTTTGAATAGTTATCTGATGTATCCGTTTGAATAGTTATCTGATGTATCCGTTTGAATAGAGTTATCTGATGTATCTGTTTGAATAGTTATCTGATGTATCTGTTTGAATAGTTATCTGATGTATCTGTTTGAATAGAGTTATCTGATGTATCTGTTTGAATAGAGTTATCTGATGTATCTGTTTGAATAGAGTTATCTGATGTATCTGTTTGAATAGTTATCTGATTTATCTGTTTGAATAGAGTAATTTGATGTATCCGTTTGAATAGATTTATCTGATGTATCCGTTTGAATAGAGTTATCTGATGTATCCGTTTGAATAGAGTTATCTGATGTATCCGTTTGAATAGAGTTATCTGATGTATCCGTTTGAATAGAGTTATCTGATGTATCCGTTTGAATAGAGTAATCTGATGTATCCGTTTGAATAGAGTAATCTGATGTATCCGTTTGAATAGAGTACTCTGATGTATCCGTTTGAATAGAGTAATCTGATGTATCCGTTTGAATAGAGTAATCTGATGTATCCGTTTGAATAGAGTAATCTGATGTATCCGCTTGAATAGAGTAATCTGATGTATCCGTTTGAATAGAGTAATCTGATGTATCCGTTTGAATAGAGTAATCTGATGTATCCGCTTGAATAGAGTAATCTGATGTATCCGCTTGAATAGTTATCTGATGTATCCGCTTGAATAGAGTAATCTGATGTATCCGTTTGAATAGAGTAATCTGATGTATCCGCTTGAATAGAGTAATCTGATGTATCCGTTTGAATAGAGTAATCTGATGTATCCGTTTGAATAGAGTAATCTGATGTATCCGCTTGAATAGAGTAATCTGATGTATCCGTTTGAATAGAGTAATCTGATGTATCCGCTTGAATAGAGTAATCTGATGTATCCGTTTGAATAGAGTAATCTGATGTATCCGTTTGAATAGAGTAATCTGATGTATCCGTTTGAATAGAGTAATCTGATGTATCCGCTTGAATAGAGTAATCTGAGTTATCCGCTTGAATAGAGTAATCTGAGTTATCCGCTTGAATAGTTATCTGATGTATCTGTTTGAATAGAGTAATCTGATGTATCTGTTTGAATAGAGTAATCTGATGTATCTGTTTGAATAGAGTAATCTGATGTATCTGTTTGAATAGAGTTATCTGATGTATCCGTTTGAATAGAGTTATCTGATGTATCCGTTTGAATAGAGTTATCTGATGTATCCGTTTGAATAGAGTAATCTGATGTATCCGTTTGAATAGAGTAATCTGATGTATCCGTTTGAATAGAGTTATCTGATGTATCCGTTTGAATAGAGTTATCTGATGTATCCGTTTGAATAGTTATCTGATGTATCCGTTTGAATAGTTATCTGATGTATCCGTTTGAATAGAGTTATCTGATGTATCCGTTTGAATAGAGTAATCTGATGTATCCGTTTGAATAGAGTAAACTGAGTTATCCGTTTGAATAGTTATCTGATGTATCTGTTTGAATAGTTATCTGATGTATCTGTTTGAATAGAGTAATCTGATGTATCTGTTTGAATAGAGTAATCTGATGTATCTGTTTGAATAGTTATCTGATTTATCTGTTTGAATAGAGTAATTTGATGTATCCGTTTGAATAGATTTATCTGATGTATCCGTTTGAATAGAGTAATCTGATGTATCCGTTTGAATAGAGTAATCTGATGTATCCGTTTGAATAGAGTAATCTGATGTATCCGTTTGAATAGAGTAATCTGATGTATCCGTTTGAATAGAGTAATCTGATGTATCCGTTTGAATAGTTATCTGATGTATCCGTTTGAATAGTTATCTGATGTATCCGTTTGAATAGAGTAATCTGATGTATCCGTTTGAATAGAGTAATCTGATGTATCCGTTTGAATAGAGTAATCTGATGTATCCGTTTGAATAGAGTAATCTGATGTATCCGTTTGAATAGAGTAATCTGATGTATCCGTTTGAATAGAGTAATCTGATGTATCCGTTTGAATAGAGTAATCTGATGTATCCGTTTGAATAGAGTAATCTGATGTATCCGTTTGAATAGAGTAATCTGAGTTATCCCGTTTGAATAGAGTAATCTGAGTTATCCGTTTGAATAGTTATCTGATGTATCTGTTTGAATAGAGTAATCTGATGTATCTGTTTGAATAGAGTAATCTGATGTATCTGTTTGAATATCTGTTTGAATAGAATCTGATGTATCTGTTTGAATAGAGTTATCTGATGTATCCGTTTGAATAGAGTTATCTGATGTATCCGTTTGAATAGAGTTATCTGATGTATCCGTTTGAATAGAGTAATCTGATGTATCCGTTTGAATAGAGTAATCTGATGTATCCGCTTGAATAGAGTTATCTGATGTATCCGTTTGAATAGAGTTATCTGATGTATCCGTTTGAATAGTTATCTGATGTATCCGCTTGAATAGTTATCTGATGTATCCGTTTGAATAGAGTTATCTGATGTATCCGTTTGAATAGAGTAATCTGATGTATCCGTTTGAATAGAGTAAACTGAGTTATCCGTTTGAATAGTTATCTGATGTATCTGTTTGAATAGTTATCTGATGTATCTGTTTGAATAGAGTAATCTGATGTATCTGTTTGAATAGAGTAATCTGATGTATCTGTTTGAATAGTTATCTGATTTATCTGTTTGAATAGAGTAATTTGATGTATCCGTTTGAATAGATTTATCTGATGTATCCGCTTGAATAGATTTATCTGATGTATCCGTTTGAATAGTTATCTGATGTATCCGTTTGAATAGAGTTATCTGATGTATCCGTTTGAATAGAGTTATCTGATGTATCCGTTTGAATAGAGTTATCTGATGTATCTGTTTGAATAGAGTTATCTGATGTATCTGTTTGAATAGAGTTATCTGATGTATCTGTTTGAATAGAGTTATCTGATGTATCTGTTTGAATAGAGTTATCTGATGTATCTGTTTGAATAGTTATCTGATGTATCTGTTTGAATAGTTATCTGATGTATCCGTTTGAATAGAGTTATCTGATGTATCCGTTTGAATAGAGTTATCTGATTTATCCGTTTGAATAGTCATCTGATGTATCCGTTTGAATAGTTATCTGATGTATCCGTTTGAATAGAGTAATCTGATGTATCCGTTTGAATAGAGTTATCTGATTTATCCGTTTGAATAGTCATCTGATGTATCCGTTTGAATAGTTATCTGATGTATCTGTTTGAATAGAGTTATCTGATGTATCCGTTTGAATAGAGTTATCTGATGTATCCGTTTGAATAGAGTTATCTGATGTATCCGTTTGAATAGTTATCTGATGTATCCGTTTGAATAGAGTCATCTGATGTATCCGTTTGAATAGTTATCTGATGTATCCGTTTGAATAGAGTCATCTGATGTATCCGTTTGAATAGTTATCTGATGTATCCGTTTGAATAGTTATCTGATGTATCCGTTTGAATAGAGTTATCTGATGTATCCGTTTGAATAGAGTCATCTGATGTATCCGTTTGAATAGTTATCTGATGTATCCGTTTGAATAGAGTTATCTGATGTATCCGTTTGAATAGTTATCTGATTTATCCGTTTGAATAGTTATCTGATTTAACCGTTTGAATAGAGTTATCTGATTTATCTGTTTGAATAGAGTTATCTGATGTATCCGTTTGAATAGAGTAATCTGATTTAACTGTTTGAATAGAGTTATCTGATTTATCTGTTTGAATAGTTATCTGATGTATCTGTTTGAATAGAGTTATCTGATGTATCTGTTTGAATAGTTATCTGATTTATCTGTTTGAATAGTTATCTGATTTATCTGTTTGAATAGTTATCTGATGTATCTGTTTGAATAGAGTTATCTGATGTATCTGTTTGAATAGAGTTATCTGATGTATCTGTTTGAATACTGATTTATGAATCTGAATATCTCATTTGATCTTTTTTGTTTATTTAGAAGTTTACTAGTCAGTGAAGTTGTCAAACCTGTAAGGAATATTTGGCATTTTCTGTTAAAGCAATTATGCATCTGTAGTTATTCAGCAGATCTAAAGTCCTGAGAGCACTTTGACAAGCTTTTAATTAAAATTGAAAGAAGTGAAGTTATGATAGATTTAACTGGAGTCGATCTGATAGAGACACGTTTGAGAGAATGATTTGAAAAGCAGCTTCATATTAATTGCAGTGAAGGCCCTTGTAGTTCTGATCATGCCAAGCGGTTTCCACGGCTGTATTTATCAGCGGTCAGTGTCACAGCGAGGTTTTCTCGGTCATGTTCTCACTCACTCGTTTCTTCCAGGACAAGAACGCCCGTCCGCTGGCTCTATCAGGCCATGTTGGCTTTGACAGTCTGCCAGATCAACTGGTGAACAAGTCCACGAGTCAGGGATTCTGCTTCAACATCCTCTGCATTGGTAAGAATCAGGACAGGAAGAACTAGAGATGTGCGTTATGGTAGTTTGAATTGACTGACAGAAGCGGCTGCCAAGAATGCATAGAAAAAGTGCTTATTTTTATGGTCAGTGATTGAAATAAAAAAGGGTTTTGTGGGATTTTTTTTTATCACACAATTCTGACTTTATAACTCATAGTTGCAAATTTATGTAAATTCTTTTTAATAATGGCGGGATTTAAAATGTAATTCTGACTTTTTTCCTGTTTATGTCCCACAAGTCTTTGCAAGGAAAGTCAGAATTATGAGAATTAATTTGTCAGAATCATGGGATCTAAACCGAGTTGCAAGAAAAAAGTCAGAATGGTGGAATATAAATTCGTAATTGCGAGAGAATTTTTTGAACCGTGGGATATAAACAGAATTGCAAGAAAAAAGTCAGAATTACGTGAATTAATTAGGAGAAAAAAGTGAAACATGGGATATAAACTCGAATTGCTAGAAAAAAAGTCAAACATGGGATATAAACTCGAATTGCTAGAAAAAAGTCAAACATGGGATATAAACTCTGAATTGCTAAACATGGGATATAAACTCTGAATTGCTAAACATGGGATATAAACTCGGAATTGCTAAACATGGGATATAAACTCGGAATTGCTAAACATGGGATATAAACTCGAATTGCTAAACATGGGATATAAACTCGGAATTGCTAAACATGGGATATAAACTCGGAATTGCTAGAAAAAAGTGAAACATGGGATATAAACTCGAATTGTTAAACATGGGATATAAACTCGAATTGCTAAACATGGGATATAAACGGAATTGCTAAACATGGGATATAAACTCGAATTGCTAGAAAAAAAAAAGTGAAACATGGGATATAAACTCGGAATTGCTAGAAAAAAAGTCAAACATGGGATATAAACTCGGAATTGTTAAACATGGGATATAAACTCAGAATTGCTAAACATGGGATATAAACTCGGAATTGCTAAACATGGGATATAAACTCGGAATTGCTAGAAAAAAGTCAAACATGGGATATAAACTCTGAATTGCTAAACATGGGATATAAACTCAGAATTGCTAAACATGGGATATAAACTTGGAATTGCTAGAAAAAAAAGTGAAACATGGGATATAAACTCGGAATTGCTAGAAAAAAAAGTCAAACATGGGATATAAACTTGGAATTGCGAGGAAACAATTTTGAATCGTGGGATATAAACAGAATTGTGAGAATTGTCAGAATTACGTGAATTAATGTGGAGAAAAAAGTAAATCACGGGCTATAAAGATGGGATATAAACTCAGTATTGCAAGAAAAAAGTCAGAATCATGGGATATAAACTTGGAATTGCGAGGAAAAAAGTGAGAATTGTGGGAAGTTATGTGAAATTATGCTACATAAGACGCCTGCAGCACACTAAAACAGCAGACGGACTGAATGAAAAGGCAAATTCACTCTCTGCCAGTAGGTGGCGCTTACGGAACAGCAGCTATATAGCGTTGCTATACACAAAGGCCTGTGTTAATGTCCTTTTTACAGATTTCATAATATTTCCACACAAATGACATTTTGGAAAATTATTGCAATTAAGTCCGGAATAAAGATCGGCCAAAATAAAACAAAACAAAGCATTGTCCGGTCGACCGGTGCATCTCTAATTGCGAGTTTATATAAATTCTGAGAAAAAAAGTCAGAATTATGAGTTTTGTATCACAGTACTAAGAAAAATAGAATTGTGAGAGAAAAAGTTGCAACTGCATTTTTTACTTTTTATTCTGTGTTGGAAACAAGCTTCAATATGACTGTGAAGTATTCATGAACATGAGTGCGTACAGTAAATTCTTCTGAAATCATTTATGTGGTAAATCTTTCTGTTTCACAGGTGAAACTGGGATTGGCAAATCAACACTGATGGACACGCTTTTCAACACCAATTTCGAGAACTTCGAGTCTTCTCATTTTGAGCCGAAGGTGAAGTTGCGAGCACAGACATACGATCTTCAGGAGAGTAATGTTCGTCTGAAGCTCACTGTGGTTAATACCGTCGGCTTCGGCGATCAGATGAACAAGCAGGAGAGGTCAGTTCTGTTCACGTCACAGTTGTTTCTACAGCGCTTCGACAGTACAGAGCGTTTCAAAGCAGCTTCACAGGAAAATAACAGAATCAATGATGCAAACTTCATCAAATATCAGCTATAAGCAGCTCTATAGAAGACAAAAGCGTTATTATTCGGATCAATTCAGTTTAAGTGTTGATCTCATCTAAAAGTGTCAGTGCAGTCAAATCGATAATTCATTATTACTGAATATTAGGTGCCCTTCACATCTAGTGTTGGAGTAATTTTAGAGGCGTGTCATTTCTGCACCATATGTGTGTTAGTCGACGCGATGGGCGATATGGACGACTCGACTTCATTCTCTTCCACTGAAGTAACTGAAGCCTCCGGAGGTCCGAATATGGCGCTGACGTCTTGCGCAGATTTGGGACTGAGTCTGCGCAGTAGAGATCTCGGGACCGAAGTCTGTGCGGTAGAGATCTCGGGACCGGAGTGTGCGCAGTAGAGATCTCTGGCACCATGATGTTAGCAGCAGATCCTTTAAGTCCTGTAAGTTGTGAGGTGGGGCCTCCATGGATCGGACTTGTTTGTTCAGCACATCCCACAGATGCTCGATTGGATTGAGATCTGGGGAATTTGGAGGCCAAGTCAACACCTCAAACTCGTTGTTGTGCTCCCTAAACCATTCCTGAAGCATTTGTGCTTTGTGTCAGGAGCATTATCCTGCTGGAAGAGCCACAGCCACCAGGGAATACCGTTTCCATGAAAGGCTGTACATGGTCTGCAACAATGCTTAGGTAGGTGGTACGTGTCAAAGGAACATCCACATGGATGGCAGGACCCAAGGTTTCCCAGCAGAACATTGCCCAAAGCATCACACGGCCTCCGCCGGCTCGCCTTCTTCCCATAGTGCATCCTGGTGCCATGTGTTCCCCAGGGAAGCCACGCACACGCACCCGGCCATCCACGTGATATAAAAGAACACGTGATTCCTCAGACCAGGCCACCTTCTTCCATTGCTCCGTGGTCCAGTTCTGATGCTCACGTGCCACTGTTGGTGCTTTCGGCGGTGGACAGGGGTCAGCATGGGCACCCTGACTGGTCAGCGGCTATGCCGCCCCATACGCAACAAACTGAGATGCTCTGTGTATTCTGACACCTGTCTATCAGAACCAGCATTAACTTCTTGAGCAGTTTGAGCTCCAGTAGCTCGCGTCTGTTTGATCGACCACACGGGCCAGCCTTCGCTCCCCACGTGCATCAATGAGCCTTGGCCGCCCATGACCCTGTGGCCGGTTCACCATTGTTCCTTCCTTGGAGCACTTTTGATAGATCCTGACCACTGCAGACCGGGAACACCCCACAAGAGCTGCAGTTTTGGAGATGCTCTGACCCAGTCGTCTAGCCATCACAATTTGGATCAAAATCCTTCAAATCCTTACGCTTGCCCATTTTTTCTGCTTCTAACACATCAACTTTGAGGACACAATGTTCACTTGCTGCCTAATATATCCCACCCACTAACAGGAGCCGTGAGGAAGAGATCATCAGTGTTATTCACGTCACCTGTCAATGCTCATAATGTTATGCCTGATCGGTGTATATACTGTATATATTCCGTATACACGCACACAAACATGATTCGCCTCTTTTTTTCTCTAGTATTATACATGCAATAAAAAAATAAAGCAGTTGAAATGTATAGAGTATATATCACTATAAAGTATATATCACTTTGTCAATGTACTGAATGTATGCAGATAAAACTGTAGCTCGACTGCACAAAAACCTGCAAAATAACTCACCATGTAAATTAACTTACTGGCTCAACCAATGGCATTAGTTTGTGGGAGTGGCCAGTTCTTCCTGTTTACCATGACCAATGCCAGACGAGGAGAGTATTTTGTGAATAGATGCACTTTTTTATTTGATAGTGATGCACCATTGTTGTATTACATTACTTACATTCATTCAGTTTTAATGAATAATCATATTTAAGTAAAAAACATTTGTGCATATATTGAAGTTTTGTCTCTGTTCCAGTTACCAGCACATAGTGGATTACATTGACACGCAGTTTGAGTCGTACTTACAAGAGGAGCTGAAGATCAAGCGCTCTCTTCATAACTACCACGACTCCAGGATCCACGCCTGTCTGTATTTCATCGCTCCGTCTGGACACTCGCTCAAATCCCTAGATCTGGTCACTATGAAGAAGCTGGACAGTAAGGTTAGACTGTCATGTTTTTCACAAATGCATTCGTAACTAACAGTCAACATGTAAAACATGATCAATATCAATTCATAACCCTCTGGTTGTGTGTCGGACCGGTTTGACCCATATTCGATCTTCAAACTGATTGAAACACTATATAATTTCTTCTTTAAATTTTTAAATCTTTCTCATTTGGGTTTGGTTTAGGTTAGGTTTTGGCCTGTCACGATCATACAAATAATTGTGGTTTTGTTTATGTCACTTACAGTGTAAGCGTAATACTGGAGCTGCACGATTCTGGATAAATTAATTATTAAAGGGGTCCTATAATGCCCCTTTTTACAAGATGTAAAATAAGTCCCCAGAGTGTGTATGTGAAGTTTTAGCTCAAAATACACCACAGATCATATGTGTTAAAATTGTCACTTTTGACCAGTTTTGTGCGTGTCCCTTTAAATGCAAATGAGCTCCTTTCTAGAAGAGGGCGGAGCTTCAAGAGCTCATGTTAGCAGCTCAGATTGAATATAATATTATTATATTGTCAACAGACTAAAATTTTGAATCGCGATTGATCGCACCCTTTCGACTCCCAAGATTATCTAACTGTGTGACGTAAATTGTTAATGACGCAATTTTGAGTGCTTCATTAATTTATTTGCATTAAATAATTGTTATTAATTGCATGTTAATGCGTTAACGTTGACTGCACTTTAAAATACAATACATACCTAACCCTAACCAGAAAACCTTTATTGTAGGTGGTCAGACACGAAATTATTAAATACAATATAGTTATAAATGCATATATCTTTGTTGACGTGTGAGAAGGCATTTTACCTTCACAAGCGTTTGAGGACCAGAGCGTTCAGACATGACCTGAAGGCATCAGTAGATAAGATTATTCCTGCTCTGACCTTCTGTGGATGAGGACAGCGGTCAGGATTGTTTTATCTGCTCAATGTCTGGATGAGATGTCTGAGATTGAGTAAACATCCTTATTTTTAAACTTGTGTTGCTGAATGGACTCAATCATGCATTCAGTGCGCCGAAGCAGCAGCAAAGATTGTATGTTTACAGATTGTCACTTTAATATAACAATAATAATAGGAAGGTTGGGCTTTGTTCTCCATACGGCAGAATGAATGTCATTAAATGTTCGTTCTAAAACCAAACCTCTGTTTATTTCAGTCTTTTCTCGCTCTACTTCGGCTCCTCAGGTCAACATCATTCCCGTCATCGCTAAAGCCGACACCATCTCCAAGAGCGAGTTGCACAAGTTCAAGATCAAGATCATGAGTGAGCTGGTCAGCAACGGCGTGCAGATCTACCAGTTCCCGATTGACGATGAAACGGTGGCGAAGATCAACACAGCGATGAACGTGAGTTCTGGAGATCACATTGAAATAAAGCGATCAAGAGCCTCGGAGGACTGTAAAACAGCAGGAAGAAGGGATGCTGTTCTTTTGAACTTTCTATTCATCAAATAATCCTGAAATGTTTTACACAGCTGTTTTCAACACTGATAATAATCATAAATGTGTGTTGATCATCAGATCCTCATCTGAGAATGATCAGTGAAGGATCATGTGACACTGAAGACTGGAGTAATGATGATAAACTCAGCTTTGATCACAGGAATAAATCACACTTTACTATATATTCACATAGAGAACAGGTGATTTACACTGGAGGAATATTTCACAATTGTAAGTAATTGTGAAAAAAGTATTAGTTTAAATGTAGTAATGCACATTTGGTAGTTGTGCACACATTAATAATTAGGCTTATTCATTGCTAGTAACTGCGAAAAGAAAGTCTCAAAATCAGATTAATCAAATGAGATTGACTCAGAAAAGACGTCAATGAATGCACCTGATCCACAAGCGTGCATCTTCTTTGATGCATGCGCAAATTATGATGCACTAAGACAAAAGAAAACATTTTGCTGCACATTTGTGTAATTCTGAATCTTGCACTCACAAGATGAAAGGCATTTGTTTGTCTTTTCTCCTACAGTTAAAATGAACAGATGCTGTGTGCAGAGAATGACAGAAAATGTAGTTTAGTGTTTAAAACTGAAGGATAGTGCATTTTGCAAGTGTCCTTGTTTTGAGTTTGTCAATGTTTTGTTTGGTCTTTTCCAGGGTCATCTTCCGTTTGCTGTTGTTGGCAGTACGGAGGAGGTGAACATCGGGAACAAAATGGTCAAGGCGAGGCAGTATCCCTGGGGAGTCGTGCAGGGTGAGGCTTTGATTACAGAAAGTCAGCAATTTGATCATTAAGTCAATGAGTGTGTTTACATGCACGTTCTTAACGCTAATGATTAATAAATGACAACGCGTGTGCATATGTAAACGTGTTGAACCATTTTCCTTTATAAACGGCATAAGAATAAACTGATCGACACCCAATGATAGTTCACCCAAAAGTGAAAATTACCCCATGATTTCCTCACCCTCAAGCCATTCTAGGTGTATATGACTGACTTCTTTCAGCCAAACATAATTAGTTATATTAAAAATATCCAAGCTTTATATTGGGAGTGAATGGGGGGTTGAGATTTTGAAGCCCAAAAAAGTGCATCCACCCGTCATAAAATCTCCAGGAGATTAATAAAAGCCTTCTGAAGCAAAGACAAATATCCATATTTATAACTTTATAAACTGTAATCACTAGAGCCTGACTGGTATGGGTTTTTGGGGGCCGATACTGATATTAGGGAGTAAAAAAAGTCTGATTTTGGTATATCGGCCGATATTCTTTGTGTATATTATAGTACAGTACCAGTCAAAAGTTTAGACGCACTTTCCCATTGGTGTGTCCAAACCTTTGACTGGTACTGTATGTAGAATATAGCGTGTATGTGTGTCACTTTTATGATGGATGGATGCACTTATGATGGATAGATGCTCTAATGACAGATATGTGCACTTTTATGACGGATAGATGCACTTTAAAGGACTTCAAAACAGAAACAGCCATTCACTGCCATTATAAAGCTTGGAAGAGCCAGTCCATTTTTTTAATAACTCTGATTGATTGTGTTTGGTTGAAAGAAGAAAGTCATATACACATAGGATGGCTTGAGGGAGAGTAAATTATGGGATAATTTTCATTTTTGGGTGAACTATCCCTTTAACCTGCATTCTGTCAGCTTATTAAAGTGCGCATGTGTGATATGTGACAGGAAAAGCATCCTTATATGCCAGATTTAAGCACATCCAGCCACAGCGAGTGTTTCACGGTGGGGGAGGAGAAATATATCACATGTACATTCCCTCATTTAGCTTTCATCCAAAGCGACTTACAAATGAGACCAATAGAAGCAACTAAAAACAGTCAAGGGCAACAATATGCAAGTGCCGTAACAAGTCTCAGTTAATCTAGCACAGAACACACAGGACAGAACAGAAATATAGACAAACAGAAAACGAATAGAGTGATAAGTGCTAGTCTTTATTGGTCAGGTGCTGCTGGAAAAGATGCGTCTTAAGATATTTTCTGAAGATGGCTACCGACTCGGCTGCTCGAATTGAGACAGGCAGGTCATTCCACCAGGTGGGAACGGTCCAGGAAAAGGTCCTTGTGAGGGATTTCATGCCTCTTTGGGATGCCGCCACAAGGCGCCGTTCACTTGCAGAACGCAAGCTTCTGGAGGGTGTGTAAGTCTGAACAAGCGAGTTTAGGTATGTTGGTGCAGAACCAGTGGTTGCCTTTCGCAAACTGACTTTTTTTTTGGGCCCAAAAAATCATCACAACTCGCATAAACAGAATACTCCGAGTGAAATACATGGATGCTTACGGTTTGACATCACCAGTGGGGAATTACCTGTTTTTATAATACAGTCTTCTAAACCCGGTTTACTCGCATTGCCAGGTTATTGATTTTCATGTAAACCGGTATTTCAATATGCTTGTTTTTGGTAGTTATCAGCGTATTGGTGTGCATGTAAACATGCTCAATCACTCGCCTGAGATCTGTCAGTGTAAAGTCTTGTGAAATAACATTACTCTGGCTAAGATTCGCCCGCTTGACACACAAAGTGAGTCAATATTGGAAATAAACCCTGCTGGAATTAAACGTCCCCTGATCATGATATCAATGTTTTGTTCCTTATTTTGAGACGCCACAGGATGAAATGATGTGAGTGACGCTCTCACAACGGTCTGCGCGTTTGTCTTTCAGTGGAGAATGAGAACCACTGCGACTTCGTGAAGCTGCGCGAGATGTTGATCTGCGTGAACATGGAGGATCTGCGGGAACAGACGCACACGCGCCACTACGAGCTCTACAGACGCTGCAAGCTGGAGGAGATGGGCTTCAAAGACACCGACCCAGAGTGCAAACCTGTCAGGTGAGATGTTCAACGACCACTTACTAGTCTTCATTTCATCAGTTGCTTTTTAATCTCTGTTCGGTTGCAATCAACAATATTGCATAGTAAAAGTGTTCAATGATGTCATCTCGTCTTAGGGGGCGTTTGCTCTACACCGATTTTTTTTCAACTAAAAACTAAACTTTTTATCTGTTTTAGCCGTTCATTTACACAACAGCAGCGTTTTGGGGAACGCAACGTTTTGAAAACAAGTTTCAAAGTGCAATTTTTTCAAAACGATACCGTTATCGTCTACAAAAACATGAGTTTGTGAAAACGCTGACGTAATCCGCATACGTATTACATGTTGAGCGTACTGTTTCTTTACAAAGTGGTATCGCCATCTACTGGCCTGGCAGCAGAATACAGCGTTTTTAGTCGTTTTCGTCTGTATGCGAAACTTTAAAAGACGCAAAGGAAAACTTTTCAGTTTTTAGTACATCGTTGTCTTGTAAACGTACAAAAAGGGTTGTCATCAAACATTTTAAGGAACACATTAACAGAATTAACACTGCTACATCCTCGAGTACTTCAACACACAGAGAAACTAAGATGCCACTGTTGCGTAACCACTAATAAACCGGTTTTGCAGAAGGGAGCATGGGAACTGTTTGTTTAACCTCATTCACAAGGACATTCCATGCATTTCTTCTCGACTTTTCAAAACAGAAGCCAGAAAATCACCCTGAACTCTCACACACACTCAGATTCTCCACTAATGGCCCTGTTGGTTTTCTTAGCGAGACCCTCGTTGATTCGAAGGTTTTTAAAGTTTGAGACAACAACAGGCTTCCTGCGGGTCCTTAAGAGCTCTTAAATTCAGAATTTGAATTCATATTTAATTAAGTTTGCATCTTTAATTCTGTTACTTACTTTCCTGTTTATTACTGTGAAGCTGCTTTGAAACCATATTTATTGTATAAAGTGATGCATGACTTTAGAGATTGTACAAGTTTGTTCTGCATGAACAGGTGGGATTAATTTCATTTGCGCAGGTTTTAAAAAGTCGAGACGAGCTGATTGACAACGACGCTGTTTAATGTTTCTCTGTTGCGGCATTCCATTGAGACTGAATGACCTGCTGAGACTGACTTATTTTATTACGGCTTTACGTGACCATTTAACCGCAAGAGATTAACAAGAAAAAGATCACTGAGATGCATTTGAAACGTGATGTTGTGAGGTTTAGTGGTGCTGCTGCTGTGACTAAAGCAGTTTGTAGTAAAGCTGTTTTTCTGCATCAGTCTTCAGCAGACATACGAGGCGAAGCGGCAGGAGTTTCTGGGCGAGCTGCAGAGACGAGAGGAGGAAATGCGACAGACGTTCGTCCAGAGGGTGAAGGAGAAAGAGGCCGAGCTGAAAGACGCAGAGAGAGAGGTATGACATTCATCATGCCGCTAGGGCTGCCCCCTTAATAGTGGACTAAACATTAGTCTACCAAAATTTCGTACAGTCGTACACTTGCAAAAGAAAAAAGAATCCCAAAGGAAGTGGTGTGAGGGACAGATCATAAACAGCGGGTCATTGTGGTAACTACAGTATGTTGGGCAGGAAATACAAACGTTTCCCTATCGTCCATCAACCTCAAATATGGCTTATAAAACATGTAAGTAGTAGCAACTTTACTTGGCCGCTCACTCCCACGTTAACTTAATTATTAGCCACATATCCAGGTGTTTGTGTGGAGCGTGGAAGGCTGGAAGCTAAAGTATAACGCATTTTCTGCATCACATGGATGCGCGATCACTTGCATTTTTTCCTGATAATGTCATAACTAGGTCTTCGATGGTTTGGTCACTAACGGTGTGGCCGTTCAGTTGCAGGGGAAGTTCGAGCAGCTGAAGCGACTGCATGCGGACGAAAAGAGCAAGCTAGAGGAGAAGCGCAGGAGTCTGGAGGACGAGATGAGTGCCTTTGGCAAACGCAAAGCCGCCACGGAGCTCCTGCAGGCGCAGTCCTTTAATGCCAGCACCAACAACAAGAAGGACAAGGATCGCAAGAAGTGAGTATGAACCAGAGTGCTTTGAGCGGAGTTAGAGGAGCAGGTTTAAAGATGCATTATGTTCTGGGACCATGTCACCACATCAGCTGTGAAATGTTTGAAATGGTCAGTGTGTGTTTGGAATGTTTGTTTGAAAGCCTCAGTGTGTGAATGTTGTTGAAATGGTCAGTGTGTGTTTGAAAGCCTCAGTGTGTGTTTGTTTGAAATGTCAGTGTGTGTTTGGAATGTTCGTTTGAAAGCCTCATGTTCGTTTGAAATCCTCAGTGTGTGTTTGGAATGTTTGTGTGTGTTTGAAATGTTTGTGTGTGTTTGAAATGGTCAGTGTGTGTTTGGAATGTTCGTTTGAAATGGTCAGTGTGTGTTTGGAATGTTCGTTTGAAATCCTCAGTGTGTGTTTGGAATGTTTGTTTGAAATCCTCAGTGTGTGTTTGGAATGTTTGAAATGTGTGTGTTTGAATGTTGAAATCCTCAGTGTGTGTTTGTGTTTGAAATCCTCAGTGTGTGTTTGGAATGTTGAATGTTTGAAATGGTCAGTGTGTGTTTGGAATGTTCGTTTGAAATCCTCAGTGTGTGTTTGGAATGTTTGTTTGAAATCCTCAGTGTGTGTTTGGAATGTTCGTTTGAAATGGTCAGTGTGTGTTTGGAATGTTCGTTTGAAAGCCTCAGTGTGTGTTTGGAATGTTCGTTTGAAAGCCTCAGTGTGTGTTTGGAATGTTCGTTTGAAATGGTCAGTGTGTGTTTGGAATGTTCGTTTGAAATCCTCAGTGTGTGTTTGGAATGTTTGTTTGAAATCCTCTGTGTGTGTGTTTTGAAATGTTCAGTGTGTGTTTGAATGTCTGCTTGAAAGTGTGTGTTTGGAATGTTTGTTTGAAATCCTCAGTGTGTGTTTGGAATGTTTGTTTGAAATCCTCAGTGTGTGTTTGGAATGTTTGTTTGAAATCCTCAGTGTGTGTTTGGAATGTGTTTGAAATGGTCAGTGTGTGTTTGGAATGGTTGAAAATGTGTGTGTTTGAATGTTCGTTTGAAAGCCTCAGTGTGTGTTTGGAATGTTTGTTTGAAATCCTCAGTGTGTGTTTGGAATGTTCGTTTGAAAGCCTCAGTGTGTGTTTGGAATGTTTGTTTGAAATCCTCAGTGTGTGTTTGGAAATCCTCAGTGTGTGTTTGAAATTGTTTCCTCAGTGTGTGTTTGGAATGTTTGTTTGAAATCCTCAGTGTGTGTTTGGAATGTTCGTTTGAAATGGTCAGTGTGTGTTTGGAATGTTCGTTTGAAATGGTCAGTGTGTGTGTGTGTGTGTTTGGAATGTTCGTTTGAAATCCTCAGTGTGTGTTTGGAATGTCTGTTTGAAATCCTCAGTGTGTGTTTGAATGTTCGTTTGAAATCCTCAGTGTGTGTTTGGAATGTCTGTTTGAAATCCTCAGTGTGTGTTTGGAATGTTCGTTTGAAATCAGTGTGTGTTTGGAAATGCTTGAAATCCTCAGTGTGTGTGTGTTTGGAATGTGAATTGTTTGAAATCCTCAGTGTGTGTTTGGAATGTTCGTTTGAAATCCTCAGTGTGTGTTTGGAATGTTCGTTTGAAATCCTCAGTGTGTGTTTGAATGTTCGTTTGAAATCCTCAGTGTGTGTTTGGAATGTGTTTGAAATCCTCAGTGTGTGTTTTGTTTGAAATCCTCAGTGTGTGTTTGAATGTTGCTTGAAATCCTCAGTGTGTGTTTGGAATGTTCGTTTGAAATCCTCAGTGTGTGTTTGGAATGTTTGTGTGTGTTTGAAATGTTTGTCAGTGTGTGTTTGGAATGTTCGTTTGAAATCCTCAGTGTGTGTTTGGAATGTTCGTTTGAAATCCTCAGTGTGTGTTTGGAATGTTCGTTTGAAATCCTCAGTGTGTGTTTGGAATGTTCGTTTGAAATCCTCAGTGTGTGTTTGGAATGTTCGTTTGAAATCCTCAGTGTGTGTTTGGAATGTTTGTTTGAAATCCTCAGTGTGTGTTTGGAAATCCTCAGTGTGTGTTTGGAATGTTTGTGTGTGTTTGAAATGTCAGTGTGTGTTTGGAAATGTTTGTGTGTGTTTGAAATGGTCAGTGTGTGTTTGGAATGTTCGTTTGAAATGGTCAGTGTGTGTTTGGAATGTTCGTTTGAAATCCTCAGTGTGTGTTTGGAATGTTCGTTTGAAATCCTCAGTGTGTGTTTGGAATGTTCGTTTGAAATCCTCAGTGTGTGTTTGAAATTGTTTGAAATCTTTCAGTGTGTGTTTGGAATGTTTGTTTGAAATCCTCAGTGTGTGTTTGGAATGTTTGTTTGAAATCCTCAGTGTGTTTGGAATGTTCGTTTTGAAATCCTCAGTGTTTGTGTGTGTTTGAAATGTTTGTGTGTGTTTGAAATGGTCAGTGTGTGTTTGGAATGTTCGTTTGAAATGGTCAGTGTGTGTTTGGTGTGTTTGAAATGTTGTGTGTTTGGAATTTTGAAATGGTCAGTGTGTGTTTGGAATGTTCGTTTGAAATCCTCAGTGTGTGTTTGGAATGTTCGTTTGAAATCCTCAGTGTGTGTTTGGAATGTTCTGTTTGAAATCCTCAGTGTGTGTTTGGAATGTTTGTTTGAAATCCTCAGTGTGTGTTTGGAATGTTTGAAATGTCAGTGTGTGTTGGAAATGTTGAAATGTGTGTGTTTTGTTCGTTTGAAATGGTCAGTGTGTGTTTGGAATGTTGCTTTCAGTGTGTGTTTGAAATGCTTGAAATCCTCAGTGTGTGTTTGGAATGTTCGTTTGAAATCCTCAGTGTGTGTTTGGAATGTTCGTTTGAAATCCTCAGTGTGTGTTTGGAATGTTTGTGTGTGTTTGAAATGGTCAGTGTGTGTTTGGAATGTTCGTTTGAAATGTTCAGTGTGTGTTTGGAATGTTCTGTTTGAAATCCTCAGTGTGTGTTTGGAATGTTCGTTTGAAATCCTCAGTGTGTGTTTGGAATGTTCGTTTGAAACCTCAGTGTGTTTGAAAGTGTGTGTTTGGAATGTTTGTGTGTGTTTGAATGTTTGTTTGAAATCTGAAAGTCAGTGTGTTTGGAATGTTCGTTTGAAATCCTCAGTGTGTGTTTGAATGTTGCTTGAAATCCTCAGTGTGTGTTTGGAATGTTCGTTTGAAATCCTCAGTGTGTGTTTGGAATGTTCGTTTGAAATCCTCAGTGTGTGTTTGGAATGTTTGTGTGTGTTTGAAATGTTTGTGTGTGTTTGAAATGGTCAGTGTGTGTTTGGAATGTTCGTTTGAAATGGTCAGTGTGTGTTTGAATGTGTTTTTGGAATGTTGGAATGTCGTTTGAAATCCTCAGTGTGTGTTTTGTTTGAAATGTGTGTGTTTGAAGTTTGGTCAGTGTGTGTGTTTGGAAATCAGTGTGTGTTTGAAATCCTCCTCAGTGTGTGTTTGGAATGTTCGTTTGAAATCCTCAGTGTGTGTTTGGAATGTTCGTTTGAAAGCCTCAGTGTGTGTTTGGAATGTTTGTGTGTGTTTGAAATGTTTGTGTGTGTTTGAAATGTTTGTGTGTGTTTGAAATGTTTGTGTGTGTTTGAAATGTTTGTGTGTGTTTGAAATGTTTGTGTGTGTTTGAAATGTTTGTGTGTGTGTGTTTGAAATGTTTGTGTGTTTGAAATGTTGTGTTGTTTGAAAATGTGTTTGAAATGTGTGTGTGTTTGAAATGGTCAGTGTGTGTTGTTTGTTTGAAATCCTCAGTGTGTGTTTGGAATGTTGTTTGAAAGCCTGTGTGTGTTTGGAATGTTCGTTTGAAAGCCTCAGTGTGTGTTTGGAATGTTCGTTTGAAAGCCTCAGTGTGTGTTTGGAATGTTCGTTTGAAAGCCTCAGTGTGTGTTTGGAATGTTCGTTTGAAAGCCTCAGTGTGTGTTTGGAATGTTCGTTTGAAATGGTCAGTGTGTGTTTGGAATGTTCGTTTGAATCCTCTGTTTCCCCGTTGTGCTGATGATGTCGTTGTGTTTGTGGAATCTCGGGAATGTGCAGTTGATTCTCAAACCTCATGTTTTTCCTCCTTCAGCTCTGGGTTCATGTGAAGACGCAGACGCAGGCGTGACCAGGCACGGTCTGTCACCATCATAAACGGCATGTTTACGCACATCAGTGTTTTTTATAAAAGTGCATTGATTATGTTAGTGATGTAGCAGATGGAGATATTGACACACCAGCATATCATACTGACGGTACACACGTCTGTCTTCACCACTTCACTTTGGTGCCTACAAAAATGGAAAGAATTTCTTATGAGCACAATGCAGATGGTTTATCACGGAATATGCTCTTTTTTAGAAAATGTTAATCTACTATTTTTACCGGTAAGCGTTTACTGGACTTGTGTTTTTATGGTTGAGGAGGGCTAAAAACATTAATCAGAAATACTATAGTAAATTTACCACAAATGTTTACCTTATTGCATTTATTTTCCACATTTTATACTCATATGTTACATGTATTTAAACTGTTATTTTTGGGTGATGTTTTAACCAAATAAACTTGTATTTTTCAGCACATCTTCTCGTGTTTTGTGACAAATGTTCTGGCTTCAGTGCAAGTTCATTTTGACTCGTGCCTGCTTATTTAACCCTTTGATGCTCTTTAAAATTACGCTTTAATTTTTACTTCGTCTGAACGGTACGAAGGCTTTGGCACTTCCTGTGTGAACACACAAAAATCATGACAATCATGGTAAAACGGTCCTGAAAAAATAACTTGTTTAGATTTATGGCTTTGATTTTCTCACAGTTTGAGTAAAATGTGTTTTGGAAAAAATATATTTCATATAAAAATTTAAAAATTGTATTTTTGTGCATTTTTCATAACAATAAACAAATGATATAACTTTTAAGGTCACGTTTTAAAACATTTTTTACTTGATCAATGATCTGCCGTTTGTGTCAGTCTGTGATCCAAAGCATTCAAGATTTACAACAGTTTAACCCCGCGGGCCTGTTCGTTCAGGGGTCACACTCGGCTTCTTCAGTCAAACGTGACTGAAGCCTTAAAATGTAACCTTTCTTTTCCCCCAGGAAAACCAATGTAATATCTTTTAGTTCATTAATATTTTTGGATTGTTATTTAGAATTTTGAGGGTATTTTATGATACTATGCAATATTTATAAAAATGTTATTAGCTATTTTTCCCCATTGAAAATAATACACATTTTCTAATATATTTTAAAATAACTTTTCAATTAATGCAGTATTTCATGAGGTATTCAAAATCTAATGTTTTGAAGGCAGATTAGTGGCATCTGGTGGGAGTGAAAAAAGAAAAGCTGGTGTAATGCCATGTTGTGAGCACTACACCACCAGTCGACTTGCGGTGAAATAGTAACCCTTGACCCTTGAACCCTTGACGCATTCGTATTGATGAACGCAGAAGCGCAGAGGATCGAGACCTTTGTCTTTCGGCCAAAAACAAAAAAAGCCATTTTTGCCTGATAATTTCCAATAATGCATCCCTACTTTTTAATGCTTTTTAATCAAGTGTTGATAAAGAATGCACAAAACTAGAAATAAGAATGTTTCTGAGGTTCTGTTCTTTCTTTTGATATATTAACAGAATATAATAACATGTCTGTGGGTCATGAAAGTTTTGTGAAAATTATAAAAACTTCTGGCGTCTGTTTTATATATATATATATATATATAAGATAAAGCGCTGGCAGGGAAAGAGTTAATTATTTAAAAAAAGTAAATGTAATGTTCACTCGTTGCTTGTCGCAGTTGGTAAGGACATAAACTCTGACTGACGTGGAAGATATGGTTTTCATCGCTGCCGCACTGTCAGAATTATTTCCCGGGATTGCGGTCACTTCCGTGTCCTGGGGGAATTTCAAACAAGCTCATTTCAAGTGTGGCCCGTAGTGAACGGAATAACCTTGAAATAATCATCTACATTTGCATTTAGATAGTCCGTCGTCGACGGAGGTCTGGAGCGACTCTTCTCCCCGTTCAGCAGGGAGATTGGTTTGTTACCTCAGTCTGCTGCGGAAGATTTGACATTTCCAATTACAAGACTCAGACAAGAGATGTGGCACTTCCAGGAGCGTGCGTGCGGGAAACATGGAGAGCAGGACGGAACAGACATGATTCGATTAGAGCGAAAGTCTTGCCACGGATGTTCATACGGGATGAAAGAACAGCAGAACCAGACTGACTTTAAGGGGGAAAGCCTGCAGAATCAATCTAAACATTGTAAATGTGTAAAAGGAGCTGCTTTTCAATCCCAATCCACTTAAAGGACGTTTCTGAGAAACGCTGTTCAAAGTGGATGGACATTACACACTTGTAGCCAATCAGCAGTAAGGGGCGTGTCCACTCATTATTAATGTGGCTGTGTTGCATAGTGTTTATGAATTTTGGGGGCGGAGCTATCGAGATAGGGGTGTGATCCTTTTGGGGGAGGGGCGTGTTTGTTTTGGTGATTTCAGAAATTGCTTACTGCACCTTTAATTCCAGTTCATTGAGTTGGACGTGGCTTCAAAAACACTTTTTGTTTGTGAATCACACACTCGTGATTTCACACACACCCAAAGTAGTCGGATTGAAAAGCATCTCACCTCAATCGAACTCCAAATGAAATTCCGATGGGATTGGA
Organism: Paracanthobrama guichenoti; assembly: GCA_018749465.1. Classification (NCBI taxonomy): domain Eukaryota; kingdom Metazoa; phylum Chordata; class Actinopteri; order Cypriniformes; family Gobionidae; genus Paracanthobrama; species Paracanthobrama guichenoti. The sequence goes on along the minus strand of CM031951.1, from coordinate 4,832,986 downwards.
AGAGGTGATGTAGACCTAAATTATATGGAATTCCAAAGCTGCCAAAATAATACATAAATAAATAAATATGCAAAGAAATGTAAAAAAAGATTTATGTATACATTTTTGGATTATCCACATTTATGTATATATGTATTTGTATCTACATTTATTTATTTCCACATGTTTTTATTTCTACATTTCTTTGTCTGTATGCTAATGAGGGGGCGTGTTTTACCTCAGACATCAACAGTCGAGCTCAGAGTGGCAGAGCTGAAGCTTTGAGGCCACAGCGACACCTTGTGGCGTGACCAAACCAAACGCTGACATGCCTTTGCAAGACACACAGGGAATGACTTAGAGACGGGTAATATATCCAAACTCTTATATCACGATTGAAGTCATTTAATATCACTAATATTAAATCAAACAAAAGGTGCTCATGTAAACACAGCTAGTGAAACACACATCCATTCAGATTGATAAAAATGAGTGCATGCAAACACAGCCTACCTGATGAAACGCTGCGAGCCGCTTCCCCGCAGACGAAACTTAAACAATGAGCACTGACACAAACAGCACTAATTAGTCCCAATGATAATGTGATCTATATGAATAACTCCACGAACCTTGCGTTTAAATCAAAGGCATTTATTGCTAAAATGTACTTGACAAACAAACAAAAACAAACCACATTATCATCATAATCAGTATAAGACAATGTGAAAATGAAATCAATGTCAAATACCAGAGAACAAGTTCTTGAGGAAATATTCCCCAACATCTCTAGCACCAATAGCGTATAAATATGTCATCATAGAGCTTCTTCGTTCATGTCCATCAGACGTGAGAGAGTTCATGCTGAAACATATTCTCATGAATCATTCTGATGCAAAAGGAGGATTCACACTCCTGTAAAAATAACACCACACCGGTCTGAGTAAACAAAGACAGAATGATCTGGCAAATTATTCCTCTTTTGCAGGAACCGTCATCTCATCTCCAACATGGAGACCAACGTGTGCTTGTCTTTTGGCGAGCAAAACACGGCACCGTGATCTGATAAAAGAGCACGACATACAGAGCATGAGAGTAAAATCACTGTAGGAATCCGTCCAAAGAAAGAGAAACCAAGCCACATGTGTGGATTAATCATCTTGTGCTTATGAAGAACGAGCGTACATTGACTTCAACGCTGAATAACGCTGGAAAATAAGGAATCTGTGTATGGCAAGCCGTTTTAACCTTTATTCATTCCCAGGATATGAATTCTTGATATCAAAAATTACATTTTCACTGGTTAAAATGCTTATTTGTGATATCAGGGATTATATTTCTACTAGTAAAAAATGTATTTCTTGATATCTGTAATTGTATTTCAACATGTTAAATTAGCTATTTCTGATATCTGTAAATGTATTTCTGATATCAATATAATTTTAGATATCTAAAATGTCTTTCTTACCAGTAAAAGTCACATTCTTGTTATCAGAAATTATCATTGTCACTAGTCACTTTCAAAAATTAAAATTTGACTAGTATTTCAATTGTTCATATCAAGAACAGACATTAGTAACCACGTAATTATTAATATAAAAAATATTTTTACTAGTGAGAATGTTTCTGATGTGAAATTGGAATTTCAACTAGTAAGAAATCAATTATTGATGATAATAGAATGTGAATGGCAGCCTATGGTGAGATTTCACTAGTGAAAACACAATTACAGATATCAAGAATTATAGTTTTTACTCATTGAAATTAAACTCTTGATAATCAAGAATTCATATTTCTGCGAGTGATGATGTCACTGTTGATATGCAAGAATCACCATTTTTAACTAGTGAAAACTGAATAAGAATTCATATCCTGCGAATGATTAAAAGCCAAAATGGCTTGCCATAATCCATGTGCTCATGACTCTTTTCACCTCTACATTCAGTAATGTGTCCTTACAGCACCTACAGATGCTTTGTTTGTGCTTTTGTACTGTATAATACAAACCACACCTGTAGGGTAACGGGTGTTCACACAGGACGCGTTCGTGTGTCGATCACTAACTATTGTATAAGAGCAAAATGAAATGCAATGGTGTCAGTCTAGTGCATGTGGACATAGACTATAACTAAAGTCAGCATGAAACAGAAGTTGTGCTCGTCTTCTCTATTGTGCCATATATGCGAGTGAAGCGCTTCTCAAACAAGAACAAATGTAGGGCGGAGCTTGATTTTGTCTGTGGGGAATTGATTGGATGGTTGTGGTTTGCTATTGGTGGATCTCCTGTGAGTGACATGTTGCCCCGCCCACGTCATCGGAGATGTCGCTGTTATTCTGATTCAAGATTATTAAAACAATAATGATGTGCACCGATGAATCATTTAGAATAAACAGACGATTTTGATTTCAGACCGAACATAAGAGCACGTCACTGTGTGAGCGACCCATGACCTGGACGTCTCTGGACTGATTTTATATGCAAGACACACACTAGTGGACCTCTGTCAGCGTGGACGCATGTTTCATTTGACATAAATGAAGATTTTCAAGATTCTCAAATAAGTGCAGACCTTGAGCTCAAACAGTAAGTCACGGCGCTAGCAATGGAAAGGTAACGGATTCCATTGCCAAGGAATGCAAGAAGTTGATTGCAATGTTGGTCGCAGTGTTACTGAGATAGTGGAAATAGGCAGAGAAAAATTGTAGTTTTTATAACTATATTTTCAACTTTCGCTAAAAGTAATTAGTTAACATTTATTTCATTGTTTGATTTTGTTTTGTTTTCATTTTATTTGATTATAGAATGTACATTTCCTGAAGAAAATGTGAGTGGTGCTTGCACTCGGTAGCTAGGGTGTTTCTAGTCAGTTGTTAAGGTACGCTGGGTGGTTGCTATAGTGTTGCTTGGTGGTTACTAGGGCGTTGCTAAGCCATTGATAGGCTATTCTGGGTGGTTGCTAAGCAGTTTTATTTTATTTAAGCAACAAAAATGTGCTCTACAGCTTGAGCTCACAATGCCGAGGTCAGGGGTTCAACTCCCAGGAAATACATTAAAGCCAATTGAAATGCAATGCAATTCATAATCTGCTGTCTAATGAACTACAGTACGTACAGTAGTGGCCTGAAAGTGATGTCTAGCAAAACTGACATCTTCACCCTTTTAGATATTATTAAAAATGTGTTAAAGATTTATTAAGCATATTGTGTAATTTTGCAATGAAACATGCCAATATTCTGGGGGCCATAAAAATTTTGTGAAAATGATCAAAAACACTGGAGGTGGCTGGCAACTTTTTTAAAAACACTGGCGGGGAAAGGGTTAAAAACAAATATCCCCTCTGGACATCACCTTTGGCCACTACTGTATTTAACTCTTATCATTTTATGACATGAAACATGAGGTCTCCACTGACTGAAGCCCTGTGTGTGTGTGTGTGTGTGTGTGTGTGTGTGTGTGTGTGTGTGTGTGTGTGTGTGTGTGTGTGTGTGTGTGTGTGTGTGTGTGTGAGAGTGTGAGTGAGTGAGTGTGTGTGTGTGTGCGTTTTTGTAACATATCAGGACACAAATGTGTATAATGACATGGGTATTACAAGGAGAGTGTGACTTATGAGGACATTACCCATGTCCCCATTTTTCAAAAGGCTTATAAATCATACAGGATGAGTTTTTTTGGGAGAAAGTAAAAATGGGCAGTTTCAAACAATGTTTGTTTGTGTGTGTGTGTGTGTGTGTGTGTGTGTGTGTGTGTGTGTGTGTGTGTGTGTGTGTGTGTGTGTGTGTGTGTGTGTGTGTGTGTGTGTGTGAGATGGGTAGGCTTAGGCGTAGTGTGTGTGTGTGTGTGTGTGTGTGTGTAGGTTTAGGGGTAGGTTTAGGTGTGTGTGTGTGTGTGTGTGTGTGGGTAGGTTAGGGGTAGTGTGTGTGTGTGTGTGTGTGTGTGTGTGTGTGTGTGTGTGTGTGTGTGTGCTCGACGGGTAGGTTTAGGGGTAGGGGTTGTGTGTGTATGTGTGTGTGACGGGTAGGTTTAGGGGTAGGGGTTGTGTGTGTATGTGTGTGTGTGACGGGTAGGTTTAGGGGTAGGGAGTAGTGTGTGTGTGTGTGTGTGTGGGTAGGTTTAGGGGTAGGGGCAGTGTGTGTGTGTGTGTGTGTGTGATGGGTAGGTTTAGGTAGTAGTGTGTGTGTGTGTGTGATGGTAGGTTTAGGTAGTAGTGTGTGTGTGTGTGTGTGTGTGTGACGGGTAGGTTTAGGGGTAGTGTGTGTGTGTGTGTGTGTGTGGGTAGGTTTACGGGTAGGGGTTGTGTTTGTTGTGTGTGTGTGTGTGTGTGTGTGTGTGTGTGTGTGTGTGTGTGTGATGGGTAGGTTTAGGGGTAGTGTGTGTGTTTGTGTGTGTGATGGGTAGGTTTAGGGGTAGTGTGTGTGTGTGTGTGTGATGGGTAGGTTTAGGGGTAGTGTGTGTGTGTGTGTGTGATGGGTAGGTTTAGGGGTAGGGGCAGTGTGTTTGTGTGTGTGATGGGTAGGTTTAGGGGTAGGGGCAGTGTAGGGGGATAGAAAATACGGTTTGTACAGTATAAAAACCATTACGACATGTAATGTCCCCACAATTCACATAAACAAATGTGTGTGTGTATCGGCTCAGTAATGCTGCTCGGTGTTTGAATCTCTCCTGAGCGTCTATAAAAATAAAGATGTGCCGCTTCAACTGAACTCAACAGATCCGTTGGTCTCCTCTAATGTAGAGCAGCGTCTGATGGAGATCTGTCTTCATTCAAACACCATAAAGCCTGAAACAAACTCTACACGAGTACAGGAACACGCATACTTGAAATGTGTCAGCGATGATCTTTTCTTCTCTATTGTGCTGTATATCCGAGTGAAACGCTTCTCAAACAAGAACAAATGTAGGTTCTGGTTTGCTATTGGGGGATCTCCTGTGAGTGACAGGTTGCCCCGCCCACATCATCAGAGAAGAGATGAAGTTATTCTGATTCCAGATTTAAAAAATGAGGATGTGCACAGATGCAATATTCCATAGAAAACAGAACTGGCCATTTATATTTCATTTTAAATATGTTAAATATGACCACAAACCTGCAACACACTGACCATACATGTTTGTGCACACGTGTAAAGTCTGTTTCTGGCACATCGAGCACATGGAAAAGTCATGAAAACATTTCTCGAGTCTCTATGGATCTCAAACCTCCACAGTAAACGAGAGACGGATAATGTCTTAAAGACTGATGAGGCAGTAAACCAGCACATGCACATCCCATGATCCTCTGGGAAAGACAGAACCAGCGTATAAAATCAATAAAAAGAGTTTGTGCTTTCAAAGAGTTTCACTGTAAACTAGCTTTCATTAACAACTGTCCTGTGAGGGAATCTCAGCAAAACGTGTCCGGGTCATATTTCACTCCAAAAAAACAATACATACATATATATACACACACACTGTGAGCATTCAAAAGTTTGGGTTTTTAAAATAAATTAATCCTTTTTTATTCATCAAAGATGCATTAAATCGATCAAAAGTGACATTAAATACATTTATAATGTTACAAAAGAATCTATTTCAAATAAATGCTGTTCTTTTAAACTTTATATTCATCAAAGAATCCTGAGAAATAAAATTGATCACGGTTTCCACAAAAATATCAAGCAGCACAACTGTTTTCAACATTGACAATAATAAGAACCACTATTAATAACTGAGCACCAATAATAATTGATAATAATTATAGTAATTAAAAAGAAAGGTAATTATTCCAAACTTTTGGCCAGTAGTGTCATATGTGTGTACATATATACATTTAAATTATATTATTGACATTATTTGAACAATTAAACACATTTTAACCTTAAACACTCATTATTTTTAAGTTTATTTTAGTGTTGTCAAATCTATTAATCGCGATTAAAGGTGCACTATGTAACTTTTTCTTCAGTAAAATATCTAAACCCCACTAGGCCAGTGTGATATATTTTGTTCAGTTGAGTACTTACAACATCCCAAATGTTTCCAACTGTTTGTAAATGGTGAGAGTTGCTCTTTTCCCCAATGAACCGGGACGTGTGAGGGCGTGGCCTGTGGATGACATCACATCCGCGTTCGGTTTGCGGTGTTATTCTGCAGAAGCGCTTTACTCTCCCTGCGGTGTGAACGAGTGTCACAGCAGCCGCGAGCGAACGCACAGAGTAACGTCATCACATCATTCTCCACACACTCAGATGTGTCTAATATGATCACCAGAGCTGCGTTCCCTCATACTCATGATAAAGTGGGAATGGCGCCGGCGACTGTGGCATAATAAAAGTCCCGCGCCGCTCGCGAGGCGTGTGTCGCGTTCATCTCATTAACAATCGCTCCGGCGGCCTCGCTCAGCTCCACAACACTCGGTCCTGCTCCGCTTCACGCTACAGTAGCGTTAATAATCACATCCATGAACAGGATCTCTGCCCGAGTCTTTCCCACCGGCTGTGAGGGGAAGACCACATGTCCCTGCGCTCAAGCGTGCCGTCACTAAACTACGCCTTTGTTTTGAATAGGCGACCTCTAGTGGACGGAAAAGTTACATAGTGCACCTTTAAGTGCATCTAACAAAAAAAGTTTATATATATATATACACATACATACACGTGCGTGATGTACAGTTACAGCACAAACTTTTATGATTAGATGCAATTAATTGATTTGACAGCACTAGTTTATTTGAAATTCTCAATCCTGTAATGCATTATTTTTGTTTTGAAAGAGCATAAAGGCACTACTATACTAATACTAACATGCTGTATTAATATTTACCATTTAAATAACATATCATGAATTCATTTGCATTACAGTAATGAGAATCCCGTGGGAAAATAGTCAAAAATATATATATATTTTTAAATTGCATTATGCAAAATAATAAAATGTTGATTTTGGTGTGAAATATGACAGGTTTGATGAGCTTCATCACTCACTACATTCATCTGATATCACATCCTCGTGTCGTTATCAATCAGATCTGCTGATTAAAGAAGGAAAGAAAAGTGAGGATGAAGCAGGAATCATTTCTGAGCTGTGCTCCACACACACACAAGAGGGCGCCGCAGACTCACACACTCCTCCAGATGAGCTGAATCCACATCACTTATTCCCAATGGATCTATGAAGACGATGGCAGTAAAGATGCTCGTTTTTGTGCTCGTCTTCATGACTGTGTGTCTGCTTCCGGTGCAGATTCTTCTGGACATTATGACCATGAGATATTCCGGACGCCTCCGAGCGATCCTGGAGGTCCCGTCACGGGAATCAGAGCTTGTTTGGCTGGTGTTTCTCATCTAGAAACTCTCCACGAAGCTGCCGGGGAAGAGGCCCGTCCGGCCGGTGCGCTGGAGCGTCCCCTTGTACCAGCCGTCCTCACGCTTCTTGTGCACGAACACGATGTCGCCCTCCTTCAGCTCGATCTCGGCCTCGCTCTGCGGCGGGTACGGGACGAGCACGCGGTACCTGACGGGAAGAGAGAGGGCACGCTTTATAATGACTGAAACCTATTATGAGTTTGACAATTTGCAACTTTGCAGTTCACATAATACAGATTTTGACAATCTGAAAATTTAAACCATTTTGTAAGAAAAGTGACGAGTCAAAATTACACATTATTATATTTATATTCATTCAATACATATACTGCCATACAAAAGTTTGGGGTCAGTAAGATTAATTTAAGAGAGAACATCAGAACAGCTGATCTACGTTTTAATACGGATCCCTGGAGTCAGTGTTACAGTACCCCAGGCACAGCGTTTTACATCAAACCGATGAGAGCTTCGGATTTTCCAATGTTTCTCTATGGAGCTGAAACCTAAAGATGTCTGAGGTCCGGTCCCAGCACAACTGATACTCAACTGCCATTGGCTCATCTGCTTCAAGGGGAGGGGCTTACCGAGGTCAATTGAACGAGGAGGAGGGTAGTTAATGACGTCACTAAAGACCCAAGGTATGTGTTTAAGGGGTAAACGGTATGCAATAATAGCAGCATTGAGTAAATTATTATATTTAGAGAGTAAATGGGTGTATATAAATATTAACATTATTAAATGGATGCCGCCTTATTGGGACAATAAAGCCCTAACCGATAAACACTTATTATTAAACACACGTTAGACACTTTATTTACACTTTTTGAATAGTTTCTTTATTTTTATTGAAAATAAATGATCTGATCTGATATGTGATGGGAAAAAGGAGTAGAGCGAGTTCGGGAAAAAAGGCGGATTCAAACTCGGGTTGATTTGCATCAAAACTTTCTGGGCGGAGTTAGTGTAAATAGCCTCTGCCAACGAGCCATAATGATTTTCCACTATAAAGAATCTTTTGTGCATTGAAAAGGTTCCACTGATGTTAAAGACGCTTCATCGACACGCTCACCTCTCTCGGGATAATGGCTTGGGTTCGGGCCGGACGGCCAGCGGTGAGGACGAGCAGGCCTGTCGTGTTGGTGGAGACACGGAGAAGTTGAGATCCAGCGAGCCGGACTTCCTGTGCAGAGGCTCCATGCCCATGGCTCCCTGCATCTCGCTCTCGATGGGGCAGGACCCGGCCCGGCCGTGAGCGCCGGCGGACCGCAGCTCCGGAGCCATGGCTCCCTGCACGGAGGACGAGGTGGAGGCCGGCTCGTGTGTGGGAGAGACGGACGGCGGCGAGCGAGACTTCTTTTTGGCTGCGGCTCCGGAGAGCAGCTTCAGGAGGCCGCTGCTCTTCTTCTCCTTCTGTGACAGGAACACACACAGATAGAGATTAAATCAAAAGTAGTGCTGGCCATGGGAAGTCTGTCTCTATTACAAACTCAAGAACACTCGTCTGCGTCTCACTACATGAAGAAAATACATATGGACATTATTAAAACTTGATTTTTTAAGGAATCTCACACGTTTTCATTTGAACAGTAAACCAGTGTTATTTTAGCATCATTGAATTATAGTAATTAAATTATGTCATATTATTGTTCTGTTTTTAAATGTCTATATATTGTTTATTAATTTTTATTTCAGTTTTAGTTTCAGCTGAAGTATTAGTGATATTAAATATTTATTATATTAATATAATTACTATATAATTATTAGTTAATTAAAATTAACAGAATTTCCATTTGATTATTTTCACATATTTTTGTTTTTTTGCCAGCTTTTAATTTTTGCCACTATTTTTGATAATAAATTTGTATTAAATCATAAATCCAGAAAAAACGCAGAATTTTGAAAAAATTGTTTTTTTACATTTTGAATTTGAGTAATTTTGTTGTATATTTTTGTCATATTTATTGTTCTGTTTTTAAATGTCTACATATTTTTTATTAATTTTTTATATATAATTTTTATTTCAGTTTTAGTTTCAGTTATTCACTGAATTATAAATTATCTATTAATTATATTATTAATTATTTACTTACTTAATAATCTGTTATTAGCTGAATGTTTGCCTTGGTAATACATTTTTCTTAAATCATAAATCCATAAAAAATTAAAACAGACAACAGAATTTCTGAATTTATTTTTATATATATATATATATAGTATTTTAGTTTTATTAATTTTGTTGTATATTTTTGTTTTTATTCGTCTATATGGTTTTATTCATTTTTATTTCAGTTTTAGTTTCAGTTACTTTCATAATAAAACTAAATGAAAATGAGAAATTTACTTCAACTACCTGAAAGAGTTATTTTAGTTAACGTTTATTTTATTTCAAGTAACTAAGATGTTTTTTTATGGTTTTAGTTTTAGTTAACGATAATAATTATAATACATTATTTAGCACTTTGTTAGCCAAAAAAACAAAATTTAAATTACATTTGATTACTTTTTAAAAGATTAATTACATATTTTTGCCTTCATTTGATTATTACTATTTTTGACAGTAAATTTGTATTAAATCATAAATCCAGAAAAAATATAAAACAAACCACACAGAATTTCTTAATTTCTAATATTTCATATCATTGTAAAAATGATAGGAAATTACTAAATTGTTAAAGTTTTATGAATTCTATTGATAAGACATGCTGTTATGATTATTAAAATTGTAATTATTAAAACGGAATGTTTTATGCCTTCATTTGATTATCACCCTTTTAAATAATATTTTTTTATTAAAGCATAAATCCATAAAATGAAAACAGACAACACAAAAATTCACAGAAAAAAAAAAAAAAAAAACATAAAAAATTCAAATGGAATCCAGAAAAATTAAAACAGGATGCAATTTGGGAAATAAAAGGGATTCCATAGGTTCAGTATTACAAACAGAAGTATCTACAAGTGTTGATGTGACGGCGTGGTCTTGTAGATCTGCTGATGGTGAGAACAGAGGGATATTTGAGTAATCCGTGTGTGTAATGGCTGTTCTGTTGTGACACTCCTGCTGTGTGTGGGTGGAGAAGGTTTATCTGGGAAAATCATTCTGGGTTTGGTGGACCTGCGCTGAACTCCCAACAGAGCAAGTCCAAACCAGGCCACTAGGAGGCGCCTGAGACTCAGCCTCTGATTGGAGAAGAAAGAACCAGTCAACCTGAGGAGAAGCTGGGCCTCAAAACCAGTGCTTCTTCTCAACACGACCCTGTGCTAATGAGGCGGGAAACTGTATGGACACACAGGACTCAATTATACCTCCACTAAGAGGTTAGGGTTTAAAAGACATGTTCAGTGTGTTATCTATTCGACTGCACTGACACTATCAGACGAGAACAAAAGCTGAACTGAACAGAGCCGAATCATGACACGCCAACAACACAGACCTCAATCTGAGCAGAACCTGAAGAAAAGATCCGGCACTGCTGCTTTCATTGGGACTCGCCGCTAAAATAAAAGGAACTGCAGACCACATGCCTCAAACCCACCGATAGAAACATTTCATATTAAATATTAACAATTTTTTTGCTTGTGTGTTGCCGTGCAGTTAATGTGGTTGCTGGGTAATTGCTACGCAGTTGCTAGGGTGTTCTGTGTGGTTGTTAGGCAGTTGCTGGGGCGTTCTGGGTGATTGCTACACGGTTGCTGGGGTGTTGCTAGGGTGTTCTGGGTGGTTGTTAGGCAGTTGCTGGGGCATTCTGGGTGATTGCTACACGGTTGCTGGGGTGTTGCTAGGGTGTTCTGGGTGGTTGATAGGCAGTTGATGGGGTGTCCTGGGTGATTGCTATGCGGTTGCTGGGGTGTTTCTAGGATGTTCAGGGTGGTTGTTAGGCAGTTGCTGGGGTTCTAGGCGGTTGCTGGGGCATTCTAGATGGTTGCTAGGCGGTTGCTGGGGCATTCTAGGTGGTTGCTGGGGCATTATTGGTGGTTGCTGGGGCATTCTAGGTGGTTGCTGGGGCATTATTGGTGGTTGCTGGGGCATTCTGGGTGGTTGCTAGGGCGTTCTGGATGATTACTAGGCAGTTACTGGGGCTTTCTAGGTGGTTGCTGGGGCATTCTTGGTGGTTACTATGCGGTTGTTGGGGTGTTCTGGATGATTACTAGGCAGTTGCTGGGGCATTCTAGGTGGTTGCTAGGCGGTTGCTTGGTCGTTCTTGGTGGTAACTAGGTGGTTGCTAGGTAGTTGCTGGGGCATTGTGGGTGGTTGCTAGGCAGTTGCTGGGGCATTGTGGGTGGTTGCTAGGCAGTTGCTGGGGCGTTCTTGGTGGTCACTAGGCGGTTGCTGGAGCATTCTAGGTGGTTGCTGGTGCATTCTGCGTGATTACTAAGCAGTTGCTGAGGCATGCTGGGTAGTTGCTTGGTGGTTGCTGGGGCATTCTGGGTGGTTGCTAGGCAGTTGATGGGGCATTCATGGTGGTTACTAGGTGGTTGCTGAGGCATTTTGGGTGGTTGTCAGGCGGTTGCTGGGGCATTATTGGTGGTTGCTGGGGCATTCTGGGTGGTTGCTAGGGCGTTCTGGATGATTACTAGGCAGTTACTGGGGCTTTCTAGGTGGTTGCTGGGTCGTTCTTGGTGGTTACTAGGCGGTTGCTGGGGCATTCTGTGTGGTTGCTAGGTGGTTACTGGGGTGTTCTGGATGGTTGCTAGGTCGTTGCTGCCAGGGCATTCTGAGTGATTAAAAATCTGACACTTTTCTGAACATGAGATCTGTGCATCAGGCCTGAAGTCCAGACACCATGAGATCACGTGCACGCCGGTTCCTTCCCACCTGTGCATGACTTCTCTCGTTGTCTTATTTTTAAACCTGCGTGTGACTCTGAGCTAATTAACAGCCCATAATCAACATGAAGGAATGACTGCTGAAACAACATGTCATCACACATCCAAACACACATCACTCCTGTTCATCACCAACAGAAAGACTGAGAAAATATTCCTTATCAGTTGTAAAACTAGGCAGGTGAGCTGGTTTGCATATTTATGGATCCACGTATAATAAATGAAGCAAAGTTACATTCAAGCTATTTTAAGGCATGAAGAAAAGGGATGGAATTGTTTGACTATGGGACTTTAAAACAAGAACACATCTGCAAATGGAGTCATAAAAATAAACTTCAGAAACTCACTTAATTCATATACATTTTTAAAATAATAACTTAAAGACTTAAGTTACTATTAAAGTATTTGTGCTAGTACTATTAAACTAATTGTAATGTATTTTGTTCTTTTTTAGGCATTTATTGTGCTTCATGATAACTAGTATATAGTCATATATTCTTCTATTCATATACTATGATAACTTGTACTAGTGTATAATATATTCATATGCTATGATTACTAACATATATTCATATATTTGTACTAGTTATCATGAAGCACAATAAATACATAATAAAGACTGTCATAATGAATTAGATTACTATGAATTCTTTATGAATTTCTATGAATATATTCATGAGCATCTCTAACCTTCTCCACCTTCTTCTCCTCGTGTTTGGGGAGGCCGGCGGCCGCGCCGTGTGCGGGCGAAGCGGGCTGGAGCGCACAGACGGACGCGTCTCCTCCGTTCAGATGGGCTGCGGTGACGTTAGGTGGCGTGATGGCGGCCGCGGCGGAGGTCAGAGGCATGAGGGGGCGTACGGAGGCTGGAGAGAGCGGACCAGACTGAAGCGAGGGATGCACCTGAGGGGACGCCACCATAGAGAGGGGTCGAGCGGGGGAGCGGGAGGGGCTGCCCTGGGGTCGCAGCGGGGTTACGGCCGCCGTGGGCCGCTCGGGGCTGCTGCTCGCCGGGGGACTGTGGACTGTTTGAATAATACAGCGTTAATTTCAAAATGCAATTAATCATGTGTCACATAAATGTATGTGTATAACAAAACATAACAATGTGCTGCATGTTTCAGAGTGAAGCACAACACTGTGTTCTTTTACATGTGAGCAGCTCACGATCCGCCTGTGATCCGCTTACAAACCAGCTGGTGTCAACATAAGAGAAGCTTTAATGAAGAAATTAATTTTACAGTTGCACTGTAAAGATTATTATTGGTTTTCTTAAATACTATTTTTACTTTATAGTGAAATATTACAATAGTAATATTTCTTATTTTGTTTAATTTTTAATTGAATAATAAAATTGAGCAATAATAATAATATTATTAAATATATTATCATTTTTATAATTATATTTTTAATTTTATGTTGAAATACTACAATAGTAAGATTTCTTATCTTACTATTAGTAGTATTATAATAAATATAATATATTTATTTAATAATAATAATAATAATTATTATTATTATTATTATTATTATTAAATAAATATATTATATTTATTAAAATGACATATAAATATTATAACTATTATATTAATATTTAAAATTAAGAATCTAAATATAATACATTTTAATATATATATTATATTTATTACAATTAAATTTATTTACACTATTATTAATAATATTTAAAATTAAAAATTAAAAAATAATACATTTAATATGTAATTATGTATGTAATATAATTTATATTATATAAATATGTAACATTTTACTGTACAATTTAATATATGTATGAATGTATGTGTATATATATATATATATATATAATTTTTATTTTATTTTATTAATATTGATCATAATATTGATAATCACAAATGTTTTGGACAAATTGTGCAGCCCATAAAACAAGCACAACAAAACTGGAGCTTTTAAAAAATGCATTGGATTGCATTTGGATTCCCTATTTTGAAGTCTTGAGTGTCTCGTCATGTGTGTTTAACCCATCGCGGGTGCGATTAAATGATGTCACAGGTCTCATTTGCAGTGCGACGGTGTCCCGTCCCGCCGCTCTGCGCCGCTGCATGAGCTTCGCTGCGTTCCTCAAAGTTCAAGAACTGCCGAGAATGCAACCCGGCAATTACTGCCAACGCGAGCGGCAAGGCATTCATTACGACAGACATCTTATCTGAGCTGTAAAATGCTTTAACAAGCTCCTTTACCAGGCTAATGCGTCTTTCGTGAGCACACTCGCACACACAGCAGCGCAGACGATCTGACCTGAATAGATTACAGAGCGTCACGTTAACACGCTTCATTGGCGCAGAGCTTACACGCAGGAAAAACTCCCGCCATCTGCAGCGCAGTCAGTGTGTGTGTGTGTGTGTGTGTGTGTGTGTGTGTGTGTGTGTGTGTGTGTGAAGACAAACACTGCAGAAACCTTCTAATGAACAAACTAATACATGCAATATGCACCAGTAGTGTAGCCATGAGGGGGCCTGGAGAGTCCGGCCCCCCAGATTGAGGAATTGTTGATTAGACTGACCAATGCTGCGCGGTAAAATGCATCAGCTGTTTTCAAACGTATTGCTTTGATTAACATGATGTGTGTAGCTGCTGTAATTTTCTTTGCACGTGAGAGTTCAATGGCGGATGCACAAAGTTCAATATTATGCTTTTTCAAGAAATCATGGAAAGATGAGCAAAGATATCTGAGCCTACACACAAACTGGCACAATGCCAGTCTCATTATAAGAGCTGAAACAACTTAAAACACTCCGTCATTTACAGTCATACAGATAAGAGTAAGATCATTAGAAACTGTAAAGGGTCTGTTTTTATTTGTGTACACTCACTATAAAAACAAAACACTGTGCTTTTGTAAAATAAAGCCGACACGTCATTTTCTGCCGTCTCCGTTTCTTTTCTGTGAAGTTTGTGGAGCGCATCACAAAAATCAGAACTCATCGTATAGGCAACTACCTTGTTTACCAATTGTTAGTGGGTGGGATATATTAGGCAGCAAGTGAACATTTTGTCCTCAAAGTTGATGTGTTAGAAGCAGGAAAAATGGGCAAGCGTAAGGATTTGAGTGAGTTTGACAAGGGCCAGATTGTGATGGCTAGACGACTGGGTCAGAGCATCTCCAAAACTGCAGCTCTTGTGGGGTGTTCCCGGTCTGCAGTGGTCAGGATCTATCAAAAGTGCTCCAAGGAAGGAACAGTGGAGAACCGGACACAGGGTCATGGGCGGCCAAGGCTCATTGATGCACGTGGGGAGCGAAGGCTGGCCCGTGTGGTCCGATCAAACAGACGAGCTACTGGAGCTCAAACTGCTCAAGAAGTTAATGCTGGTTCTGATAGAAAGCTGTCAGAATACACAGATTACAGAGCGCGTCATTTCTATTCATTTTTTAAAAGATTTTTGTTCATTTTTATTTCAGTTTTAGATTTTATTAATATCTTGATTTAATTTTTATTTTATTTAATATATCTATATATTATTTGTTTTTAAATATGACTATATAGTTTTTATTCATTTATTTTTTTTAGTTTTAGTTTCATTTCAGTACATCAAATTAAATGAAAATGAGAAATGTTGCCTTGGCAACTAGCTGAAATAAAATAAAAGTACATTTTATTTAATTTCAGTTCACATTTATTTCAAGCAGCAATTTTTTGAGTTAATTATAATGTCAATGCATCATCCACTCAGGCTGAATACATGAATTCAATAAAGGGCTCAAATCAGATTTTCTCATTACTCTCTCGAGTGGACCGCAGTATGAACACGCTGTTAGTTTGACTGGCGTCCGGCGCATGCGACTCACCCAGCTGCATGGCCGATCGCGCTTGACTGACAGTTTGCTGACTGGACATGCGCAGACAGTTCTTCATGTGCGGAGACGACGGGCTGGACAGCGGCGTGCTGGAGCGAGACGCCGAGGCCATCAGGACGGGACTCGAGGGGCCGGCGGAGCCCGGAGATCCAGGGGCCACTTTAGACTGAGCCGCTCCCGACAGACACGAGCGCGTCTGGCCGACGGCAAACGGAGCCCTGCGGACACACAGTCAGAAGACACACACACACACACACAATGAGTGCTAATGCAACAGGGGTCAGAGTTCAAGAGAGAAGCGTATCGAGCGGCGCTCGTGTAGATGACGTGTGTAACGTTTCTGCAGGTCAATCTAATGGAGGATTACAGATCCCAGAGGAATCAACTGCTGAATCAGAGCCATTCTCATTACTTCAGCACAAAACACCAGCAGTTCTCATTAAATATGAGACGTTATGATAAGGTGTTATTAAATAAAAAGATTAATAATTACTGAAATTAAATTAAATAATTCCACAAGTTTCAGTTTAGGTGAATGTTCTTCCGCTATTACACGTTTTTTTTTTATCACCAATGAACTTAGATTAATTCTTGACTTTTTAAAACATATATTTTAAAGATTTGATTAATCTCCATGATATTTTTCGGTCCAGAAATTGCCTTGTATATCCAAGGTTTTCCAAGGCCTCATTAAGGATGTACCTTTAAAATAAAATACAATTCTTATGAACAATCTATAAAACGTCCATATACAGTCCTAAATGCATCCCAATTCATAAATCATCTTAATTCCAAATGTCCCTTTAAATATATTGGATAGTTTTGGTAATTCTGTTGTCATTTCTATTTGTTTTTAAGATGTCTACATAGTTTTTAATCATTTTTATTTCAGTTTTAGTTTTTAGTTATCTTTTCCATTTTTATTTTAATCTGAGTTTATTTGAAAAGAATTTGTCAATTTTATTTCAGTTTGAGTTTTTATTAATATCTCGATTTAAATTTTTTTATAATTTTGTTGTCATTTTTATTGCCTTGGCAACTAGCCGAAATAAAATAAGTTACAATTTTGTTGTAATTTCTATTTGTTTTTTTAAAAGATTTCTACATAGATTTTGTTCATTTTTATTTCAGTTTTAGTAATAATTTGAAAAAGATTTTCCATTTTTATTTTAATTTGATTAAATTAAATTAAAAATTGTATTCGTTTTATTCATTTTTATTCGTTTTTATATGACTATAGTTTTATTCAGTTTTATTTGTTTTAGTTTTTATTAATATCTTGATTTATTTTTTATTTTACATTTTCATGAGTTACTTTTCATAATTTTGTTGTAATTTTATTACCTTCTAAATATGACTATATAATTATTATTCATTTTTATTTCAGCTTTAATTATTAATATTTTGAACATTTTATTTTCATATTATTCATTTTAATTTGAGTTAAAGTTTTAGTAATTTTGTTGTCATTTTTATTGCCTTGGTAACTAGCCGAAATAAAATAAGTACATTATTTTACATATTTTATTAACATTTTTTTTTTTTTTTATAAATTTTTTTCAATGTCTATACAGGTTCTATTAAGTTTAATTAAAGTTCTTTAAATTTAAACATTTTAAATGTTTTTTTATATTGTATTTGATTTCAGTTAACGTTTATTTTATTGTGTTGTTTGTCAGATGTATATAAATCAACCCATTAAACATGAAAGTATATGCCTTTAAGTATTATTATTTAAGAAATGTCTCCTTTTACAGGCATGAAGTATTCTTTAAAAATAACATATATATTTTGTGCACTTATAAAGTGTCACAGAGCTGCAATATAAACTCAAGTAACCATTAAACTCGAATTATTGTATATAGTTTGTGATGCAGGAATGAGCGACTCGAATCTTCCGTGTCTGCTAACGTTAAACGCTTAATGACTTCATTTATTCAGATGTTTTGTGCAGCATTAATCGGACTGAAGCGAAGCTGCACACACACGGATTCTTCAGACACGAGCCGCTCTGAGTGAAACAAATCACGTTTTTACGCTGACCCTCCCGTACGGAGGCCACCTGAGGGAAAATATGATTCCCAGAAGCCCAGAGCCGTGGCTTAATGTGTTTACAGACGCTACACGGCTCCACCTGTCTGAACACACACTCACTCGGGAGGATTCGCCTCGTCTAACGCTCATTATCTCTGCTTTCATTGCAAGATAAAAGAGGTGTGTGTTCGGCTGTCGCACATGAAGTTCCTGCAAATGCAACTTCACCAATTACAGCCGAGACTCACACTGGGAACGCAGAAATGCACACGTTTATTTCAGGAGATTTCAAACACCAGATGGAAAGGCTCAGAGGTGAGGAAAGCTCAGCAAACATGTGATGATGATGATGATGATGATGATGATGATGTTGATTTAAGATAGAGCTGCACGTTTCAGGATAAATGGAGAATCATTGTTTAAAATTTAGACTATCATAGTACTGAGACTGCTCTCATCAGAGTTACAAATGATTTACTCTTATCATCCGATCGTGGTTGTAGCTCTCTATTAGTGTTACTCGATCTTAGCGCTGCATTCGATACTATCGACCACAACATTCTTTTGAATAGACTCGAAAATTATGTTGGCATTAGTGGAACTGCATTGGCATGGCTTAAATCATACTTATCTGACCGTTATCAGTTTGTAGCAGTAAATGAAGAGATGTCAGTATGGAGTTCCGCAGGGCTCGGTGCTAGGACCGTTGCTCTTCACCCTGTACATGCTACCACTGGGAGATATCATTAGGAAGCATGGCATTAGTTTTCACTGTTATGCTGACGATACTCAGCTCTATATTTCTTCACGCCCTGATGAAACTTACCAATTCACAAGATTAACGGAATGCATAGCTGATATAAAACATTGGATGTCTAGTAATTTCCTGCAACTTAATTCAGAAAAAAAAAATTTTTTAATTATTGGACAAAAAAACTCTACAAGTAGTAACCTAGAATACTGTCTAACACTCGATGGCTGCTCTGTCAAGTCCTCGTCGTCAGTGAGGAACCTGGGTGTGCTCTTTGATACCAATCTTTCATTTGAAAGCCACGTTTCTATCATCTGTAAAACTGCATTCTACCATCTTAAAAATATATCTAAATTACGGCACATCCTTTCGGTGCAAAATGCTGAACAGTTAATTCATGCGTTCATGAGCTCAAGGCTAGATTATTGTAATGCTTTACTGGGTGGTTGCCCTGCTCGCTTAATAAACAAACTCCAGCTGGTCCAAAACGCAGCAGCTCGAGCTCTTACTAGAACCAGGAAGAATGACCATATTAGCCCGGTTCTGTCAACACTGCACTGGCTCCCTATTAAACATCGTATAAATTTTAAAATCTTGTTTATTACTTACAAAGCACTAAATGGTTTAGCTCCCCAGTACTTGAGCGAGCTCTTAACGCATTATACTCCATCACGTCTATTGCAGTCTCAAAACTCTGGCCAGTTGATAATACCTAGAATATCAAAATCAACTGCAGGCGGTCGATCCTTTTCCTATTCAGCGCCTAAAATCTGGAACAGTCTTCCTAGCATTGTTCAGGAAGCAGACACACTCTTGTCAGTTTAAATCTAGACTAAAAGACTAAATGATTGTCTAGGCTGCATTAACTAGGTCAGCCAGAACACTTCCTATAACACCTGATGTACTCGTTACATCCAGCGCCAATATTAGTATTAATATTAGTCTCTGATGAATGAATGATTCAATGACTCACTTATAAAGACTCACTTGTTTCATTACTGGATGAATCAGTGTTTTTGAATGAATCTCTTGAATGAATGATTCAGTGACAAACAACAGTCCCTTGTCTCCACCTACTGGTGTAACGATGTAACTGATACAATCTTTATTTGAAACATCGAGTAACTTTCTAAAGGTGATTTGCTCTATTTTGATTCGTGGTTCTATCGGAACTATAAACTTTTATCCAGTACTTCTGTGA
This sequence comes from Paracanthobrama guichenoti, assembly GCA_018749465.1. NCBI lineage: Eukaryota > Metazoa > Chordata > Actinopteri > Cypriniformes > Gobionidae > Paracanthobrama > Paracanthobrama guichenoti. The sequence goes on along the minus strand of CM031951.1, from coordinate 4,813,024 downwards.
TAATCTGATTGATTGTAAAACAGAAATAATGATCCTGTGTGGTTGTAAAGACAGTTTGTGACGATGTTTCTATACATGACTCTCTCTGGATCAGAACACAGATCTGAATGTTGTCAAAGGTTTAATAGAGAGAGACGAAATGCTGTAATTTAGTAATCGAGATCACGATCTTTTAATGATTAATTGTGCAGCTGTAAGGTCTAGTAATAGCTGTTAGTCAGAGGAGACGTCATGTTTGATTTCACAATCCTTGCTCCAGACTCTCTCCTGTGGAAATGCAGCAGTAATGCATCAGCTATATATCATAATCAGTGTGGCGGCGGAGCAATTTCACCTTCTCAACTCTCTCATTAAAGCTGCACCTGATTCAGGACTTCAGCTCCACAAACATCTGGACACTCACAGGAAACGCATTCTTTCCTTTAGGGCGGGTTATGTGCTTGTGCTGTTACTGCGAGTCGAGGCACACCCAAACATCAGCCTCGGCTCAATAAAAGATCAATACTATAAACACTGTAAATCAGTTCTGTTCAACAGCACATTCTGCGGCGTGTAAAAACCAATGTTTGTGATGTAATTTAAGACAGTATTTCTGTAAAACAGATCTTCAGAAATCTGCAAATTATTATGACTCGATTATTCATTCAACTACACGCACACCAGCAGGATGCTCTATTTCTCACAATTACAACTTCACAACTCATAATTCTGATTTATTCTCAATTCTGCATTTATAACTCATAATCCAGACTTTTTCCTCATAATTCTGACTTTGTCCTCATAATTCTGACTTTATAACTCATAATTCTGACTTTATAACTCATAATTCTGACTTTGTCCTAATAATTCTGACTTTATAACTCATAATTCTGACTTTATAACTCATAATTCTGACTTTGTCCTCATAATTCTGACTTTGTCCTCATAATTCTGACTTTATAACTCATAATCCTGACTTTGTCCTCATAATTCTGACTTTGTCCTCATAATCCTGACTTTGTCCTCATAATCCTGACTTTGTCCTCATAATTCTGACTTTATAACTCAAAATCCTGACTTTATAACTCATAATTCTGACTTTATAACTCATAATCCTGACTTTGTCCTCATAATTCTGACTTTATAACTCATAATCCTGACTTTGTCCTCATAATTCTGACTTTGTCCTCATAATCCTGACTTTGTCCTCATAATCCTGACTTTGTCCTCATAATTCTGACTTTGTCCTCATAATTCTGCATTTATAACTCATAATTCTGACTTTATAACTCATAATTCTGACTTTATAACTCATAATTCTGACTTTGTCCTCATAATTCTGACTTTATAACTCATAATTCTGACTTTATAACTCATAATTCTGACTTTGTCCTCATAATTCTGACTTTATAACTCATAATTCTGACTTTGTCCTCATAATCCTGACTTTTCCTCATAATTCTGACTTTGTCCTCATAATTCTGACTTTATAACTCATAATTCTGACTTTGTCCTCATAATTCTGACTTTATAACTCATAATCCTGACTTTGTCCTCATAATCCTGACTTTGTCCTCATAATTCTGACTTTATAACTCATAATCCTGACTTTGTCCTCATAATCCTGACTTTGTCCTCATAATTCTGACTTTATAACTCATAATCCTGACTTTGTCCTCATAATCCTGACTTTGTCCTCATAATTCTGAATTTTCCCTCATAATTCTGCATTTATAACTCATAATTCTGACTTTTCCTCATAATTCTGCATTTATAACTCATAATCCTGACTTTGTCCTCATAATTCTGACTTTGTCCTCATAATCCTGACTTTGTCCTCATAATCCTGACTTTGTCCTCATAATTCTGACTTTATAACTCAAAATCCTGACTTTATAACTCATAATTCTGACTTTATAACTCATAATCCTGACTTTGTCCTCATAATTCTGACTTTATAACTCATAATCCTGACTTTGTCCTCATAATTCTGACTTTGTCCTCATAATCCTGACTTTGTCCTCATAATCCTGACTTTGTCCTCATAATCCTGACTTTGTCCTCATAATTCTGACTTTGTCCTCATAATTCTGCATTTATAACTCATAATTCTGACTTTATAACTCATAATTCTGACTTTATAACTCATAATTCTGACTTTATAACTCATAATTCTGACTTTGTCCTCATAATTCTGACTTTATAACTCATAATTCTGACTTTATAACTCATAATTCTGACTTTGTCCTCATAATTCTGACTTTATAACTCATAATTCTGACTTTGTCCTCATAATCCTGACTTTTCCTCATAATTCTGACTTTGTCCTCATAATTCTGACTTTATAACTCATAATTCTGACTTTGTCCTCATAATTCTGACTTTATAACTCATAATCCTGACTTTGTCCTCATAATCCTGACTTTGTCCTCATAATTCTGACTTTATAACTCATAATCCTGACTTTGTCCTCATAATCCTGACTTTGTCCTCATAATTCTGACTTTATAACTCATAATCCTGACTTTGTCCTCATAATCCTGACTTTGTCCTCATAATTCTGAATTTTCCTCATAATTCTGCATTTATAACTCATAATTCTGACTTTTTCCTCATAATTCTGCATTTATAACTCATAATCCTGACTTTGTCCTCATAATTCTGACTTTGTCCTCATAATCCTGACTTTGTCCTCATAATCCTGACTTTGTCCTCATAATTCTGACTTTATAACTCAAAATCCTGACTTTATAACTCATAATTCTGACTTTATAACTCATAATTCTGACTTTGTCCTCATAATTCTGCATTTATAACTCATAATTCTGACTTTGTCCTCATAATTCTGCATTTATAACTCATAATTCTGACTTTGTCCTCATAATTCTGACTTTGTCCTCATAATTCTGACTTTATAACTCATAATTCTGACTTTGTCCTCATAATTCTGACTTTATAACTCATAATCCTGACTTTGTCCTCATAATCCTGACTTTGTCCTCATAATTCTGACTTTATAACTCATAATCCTGACTTTGTCCTCATAATCCTGACTTTGTCCTCATAATTCTGACTTTATAACTCAAAATTCTGACTTTATAACTCATAATTCTGACTTTGTCCTCATAATTCTGCATTTATAACTCATAATTCTGACTTTATAACTCATAATTCTGACTTTATAACTCATAATTCTGACTTTGTCCTCATAATTCTGACTTTATAACTCATAATTCTGACTTTGTCCTCATAATCCTGACTTTTCCTCATAATTCTGACTTTGTCCTCATAATTCTGACTTTATAACTCATAATTCTGACTTTGTCCTCATAATTCTGACTTTATAACTCATAATCCTGACTTTGTCCTCATAATCCTGACTTTGTCCTCATAATTCTGACTTTATAACTCATAATCCTGACTTTGTCCTCATAATCCTGACTTTGTCCTCATAATTCTGACTTTATAACTCATAATCCTGACTTTGTCCTCATAATCCTGACTTTGTCCTCATAATTCTGAATTTTCCTCATAATTCTGCATTTATAACTCATAATTCTGACTTTTTCCTCATAATTCTGCATTTATAACTCATAATCCTGACTTTGTCCTCATAATCCTGACTTTGTCCTCATAATTCTGACTTTATAACTCATAATCCTGACTTTGTCCTCATAATCCTGACTTTGTCCTCATAATTCTGAATTTTCCTCATAATTCTGCATTTATAACTCATAATTCTGACTTTTTCCTCATAATTCTGCATTTATAACTCATAATCCTGACTTTGTCCTCATAATTCTGACTTTGTCCTCATAATCCTGACTTTGTCCTCATAATCCTGACTTTGTCCTCATAATTCTGACTTTATAACTCAAAATCCTGACTTTATAACTCATAATTCTGACTTTATAACTCATAATTCTGACTTTGTCCTCATAATTCTGCATTTATAACTCATAATTCTGACTTTGTCCTCATAATTCTGACTTTATAACTCATAATTCTGACTTTATAACTCATAATCCTGACTTTTCCTCATAATTCTGACTTTGTCCTCATAATTCTGACTTTATAACTCATAATCCTGACTTTTCCTCATAATTTATAACTCATAATCCTGACTTTTCCTCATAATTCTGCATTTATAACTCATAATCCTGATTTTGTCCTCATAATTCTGACTTTATAACTCATAATCCTGATTTTATAACTCATAATTCTGACTTTGTCCTCATAATCCTGACTTTTTCCTCATAATTCTGAATTTTTCCTCATAATTCTGCATTTATAACTCATAATTCTGACTTTGTCCTCATAATCCTGACTTTTTCCTCATAATTCTGACTTTGTCCTCATAATTCTGACTTTATAACTCATAATTCTGACTTTGTCCTCATAATTCTGACTTTATAACTCATAATCCTGACTTTGTCCTCATAATCCTGACTTTGTCCTCATAATTCTGACTTTATAACTCATAATCCTGACTTTGTCCTCATAATCCTGACTTTGTCCTCATAATTCTGACTTTATAACTCATAATCCTGACTTTGTCCTCATAATCCTGACTTTGTCCTCATAATTCTGAATTTTTCCTCATAATTCTGCATTTATAACTCATAATTCTGACTTTTTCCTCATAATTCTGCATTTATAACTCATAATCCTGACTTTTTCCTCATAATTCTGACTTTGTCCTCATAATTCTGACTTTATAACTCATAATTCTGACTTTATAACTCATAATCCTGACTTTTCCTCATAATTTATAACTCATAATCCTGACTTTTCCTCATAATTCTGCATTTATAACTCATAATCCTGATTTTGTCCTCATAATTCTGACTTTATAACTCATAATCCTGATTTTATAACTCATAATTCTGACTTTGTCCTCATAATCCTGACTTTTCCTCATAATTCTGAATTTTTCCTCATAATTCTGCATTTATAACTCATAATTCTGACTTTGTCCTCATAATTCTGACTTTGTCCTCATAATTCTGACTTTATAACTCATAATTCTGACTTTATAACTCATAATTCTGACTTTGTCCTCATAATTCTGACTTTATAACTCATAATTCTGACTTTATAACTCATAATCCTGACTTTTCCTCATAATTCTGACTTTGTCCTCATAATTCTGAATTTTTCCTCATAATTCTGCATTTTTAACTCATAATTCTGACTTTATAACTCATAATCCTGACTTTGTCCTCATAATTCTGACTTTATAACTCATAATTCTGACTTTGTCCTCATAATTCTGACTTTATAACTCATAATCCTGACTTTGTCCTCATAATTCTGACTTTATAACTCATAATCCTGACTTTGTCCTCATAATCCTGACTTTATAACTCATAATCCTGACTTTGTCCTCATAATTCTGACTTTATAACTCATAATCCTGACTTTTTCCTCATAATTCTGACTTTGTCCTCATAATCCTGACTTTTCCTCATAATCCTGACTTTTCCCTCATAATCCTGACTTTTCCTCATAATTCTGACTTTATAACTCATAATTCTGACTTTGTCCTCATAATTCTGACTTTATAACTCATAATCCTGACTTTTCCTCATAATTCTGACTTTATAACTCATAATCCTGAATTTGTCCTCATAATTCTGACTTTATAACTCAAAATCCTGACTTTATAACTCATAATTCTGACTTTATAACTCATAATCCTGACTTTGTCCTCATAATTCTGCATTTATAACTCATAATTCTGACTTTGTCCTCATAATCCTGACTTTGTCCTCATAATCCTGACTTTTCCTCATAATCCTGATTTTTTCCTCATAATCCTGATTTTTTTCCTCATAATCCTGACTTTATAACTCATAATCCTGACTTTTCCTCATAATCCTGATTTTTTCCTCATAATCCTGACTTTTCCTCACACTCCTGACTTTGTCCTCACAATCCTGACTTTGTCCTCATAATTCTGACTTTATTACCCATAATCCTGACTTTTCCTCATAATCCTGACTTTTCCTCATAATCTTGATTTTATAACTCATAATCCTGACTTTTCCTCATAATCCTGATTTTTTCCTCATAATTCTGACTTTATAACTCATAATTCTGACTTTTTCCTCATAATCCTGATTTTTTCCTCATAATCCTGACTTTTTCCTCATAATTCTGACTTTATAACTCATAATCCTGACTTTGTCCTCATAATACTGACTTTTCCTCATAATCCTGATTTTATAACTCATAATCCTGACTTTTCCTCATAATCCTGACTTTATAACTCATAATCCTGACTTTTCCTCATAATCCTGATTTTATAACTCATAATCCTGACTTTTTTCCTCATAATTCTGACTTTGTCCTCATAATTCTGACTTTATAACTCATAATTCTGACTTTATAACTCATAATCCTGACTTTTCCTCATAATTCTGACTTTGTCCTCATAATTCTGACTTTATAACTCATAATTCTGACTTTATAACTCATAATCCTGACTTTTCCTCATAATTTATAACTCATAATCCTGACTTTTTCCTCATAATTCTGCATTTATAACTCATAATCCTGATTTTGTCCTCATAATTCTGACTTTATAACTCATAATCCTGATTTTATAACTCATAATTCTGACTTTGTCCTCATAATCCTGACTTTTCCTCATAATTCTGAATTTTTCCTCATAATTCTGCATTTATAACTCATAATTCTGACTTTGTCCTCATAATTCTGACTTTATAACTCATAATTCTGACTTTATAACTCATAATTCTGACTTTGTCCTCATAATTCTGACTTTATAACTCATAATTCTGACTTTATAACTCATAATCCTGACTTTTCCTCATAATCCTGACTTTTCCTCATAATTCTGACTTTGTCCTCATAATTCTGAATTTTTCCTCATAATTCTGCATTTTTAACTCATAATTCTGACTTTATAACTCATAATCCTGACTTTGTCCTCATAATTCTGACTTTATAACTCATAATTCTGACTTTGTCCTCATAATTCTGACTTTATAACTCATAATCCTGACTTTGTCCTCATAATTCTGACTTTATAACTCATAATCCTGACTTTGTCCTCATAATCCTGACTTTATAACTCATAATCCTGACTTTGTCCTCATAATCCTGATTTTTTCCTCATAATCCTGACTTTTCCTCATAATTCTGACTTTATAACTCATAATTCTGACTTTATAACTCATAATCCTGACTTTGTCCTCATAATTCTGACTTTATAACTCATAATCCTGACTCATAATCCTGACTTTATCCTCATAATCCTTGTCCTCATTTTTCCTCATAATCCTGACTTTTTCCTCATAATCCTGACTTTTCCTCATAATTCTGACTTTATAACTCATAATTGTGACTTTGTCCTCATAATTCTGACTTTATAACTCATAATCCTGACTTTTCCTCATAATTCTGACTTTATAACTCATAATCCTGAATTTGTCCTCATAATTCTGACTTTATAACTCAAAATCCTGACTTTATAACTCATAATTCTGACTTTATAACTCATAATCCTGACTTTGTCCTCATAATTCTGCATTTATAACTCATAATTCTGACTTTGTCCTCATAATAATCTGACTTTGTCCTCATAATCCTGACTTTTCCTCATAATCCTGATTTTTTCCTCATAATCCTGATTTTTTTTTTCCTCATAATCCTGACTTTATAACTCATAATCCTGACTTTTCCTCATAATCCTGATTTTTTTCCTCATAATCCTGACTTTTCCTCACAGTCCTGACTTTGTCCTCACAATCCTGACTTTGTCCTCACAATTCTGACTTTATTACCCATAATCCTGACTTTTCCTCATAATCCTGACTTTTCCTCATAATCTTGATTTTATAACTCATAATCCTGACTTTTCCTCATAATCCTGATTTTTTTCCTCATAATTCTGACTTTATAACTCATAATTCTGACTTTTCCTCATAATCCTGATTTTTTCCTCATAATCCTGACTTTTCCTCATAATTCTGACTTTATAACTCATAATCCTGACTTTGTCCTCATAATGCTGACTTTTCCTCATAATCCTGACTTTATAACTCATAATCCTGACTTTTCCTCATAATCCTGACTTTATAACTCATAATCCTGACTTTTCCTCATAATCCTGATTTTATAACTCATAATCCTGACTTTTCCTCATAATCCTGACTTTTTCCTCATAATCCTGACTTTGTCCTCATAATCCTGATTTTTTTCCTCATAATCCTGATTTTTCCTCATAATCCTGATTTTATAACTCATAATCCTGACTTTTTCCTCATAATCCTGATTTTTTCATCATAATCCTGATTTTATAACTCATAATCCTGATTTTTTCCTCATAATCCTGATTTTTTCCTCATAATCCTGATTTTTCCTCATAATTCTGACTTTTCCTCATAATTCTGACTTTATAACTCATAATTCTGACTTTGTCCTGATAATCCTGACTTTATAACTCATAATCCTGATTTTGTCCTCATAATCCTGACTTTTCCTGATAATACTGACTTTATATCTCATAATCCTGACTTTGTCCTCATAATACTGACTTTTCCTCATAATCCTGACTTTATAACTCATAATCCTGACTTTTCCTCATAATCCTGATTTTATAACTCATAATCCTGACTTTTCCTCATAATCCTGATTTTTCCTCATAATCCTGACTTTGTCCTCATAATCCTGACTTTTCCTCATAATCCTGATTTTTCCTCATAATCCTGACTTTATAACTCATAATCCTGATTTTTCCTCATAATCCTGATTTTTTCCTCATAATCCTGACTTTTCCTCATAATTCTGACTTTATAACTCATAATTCTGACTTTGTCCTGATAATCCTGACTTTATAACTCATAATCCTGACTTTGTCCTCATAATTCTGACTTTATAACTCATAATCCTGACTTTGTCCTCATAATTCTGACTTTGTCCTCATAATCCTGACTTTGTCCTCATAATCCTGACTTTGTCCTCATAATTCTGACTTTGTCCTCATAATTCTGCATTTATAACTCATAATTCTGACTTTATAACTCATAATTCTGACTTTATAACTCATAATTCTGACTTTGTCCTCATAATTCTGACTTTATAACTCATAATTCTGACTTTATAACTCATAATTCTGACTTTGTCCTCATAATTCTGACTTTATAACTCATAATTCTGACTTTGTCCTCATAATCCTGACTTTTCCTCATAATTCTGACTTTGTCCTCATAATTCTGACTTTATAACTCATAATTCTGACTTTGTCCTCATAATTCTGACTTTATAACTCATAATCCTGACTTTGTCCTCATAATCCTGACTTTGTCCTCATAATTCTGACTTTATAACTCATAATCCTGACTTTGTCCTCATAATCCTGACTTTGTCCTCATAATTCTGACTTTATAACTCATAATCCTGACTTTGTCCTCATAATCCTGACTTTGTCCTCATAATTCTGAATTTTCCCTCATAATTCTGCATTTATAACTCATAATTCTGACTTTTCCTCATAATTCTGCATTTATAACTCATAATCCTGACTTTGTCCTCATAATTCTGACTTTGTCCTCATAATCCTGACTTTGTCCTCATAATCCTGACTTTGTCCTCATAATTCTGACTTTATAACTCAAAATCCTGACTTTATAACTCATAATTCTGACTTTATAACTCATAATTCTGACTTTGTCCTCATAATTCTGCATTTATAACTCATAATTCTGACTTTGTCCTCATAATTCTGCATTTATAACTCATAATTCTGACTTTGTCCTCATAATTCTGACTTTGTCCTCATAATTCTGACTTTATAACTCATAATTCTGACTTTGTCCTCATAATTCTGACTTTATAACTCATAATCCTGACTTTGTCCTCATAATCCTGACTTTGTCCTCATAATTCTGACTTTATAACTCATAATCCTGACTTTGTCCTCATAATCCTGACTTTGTCCTCATAATTCTGACTTTATAACTCAAAATCCTGACTTTATAACTCATAATTCTGACTTTATAACTCATAATTCTGACTTTGTCCTCATAATTCTGCATTTATAACTCATAATTCTGACTTTATAACTCATAATTCTGACTTTATAACTCATAATTCTGACTTTATAACTCATAATTCTGACTTTATAACTCATAATTCTGACTTTGTCCTCATAATCCTGACTTTTCCCTCATAATTCTGACTTTGTCCTCATAATTCTGACTTTATAACTCATAATTCTGACTTTGTCCTCATAATTCTGACTTTATAACTCATAATCCTGACTTTGTCCTCATAATCCTGACTTTGTCCTCATAATTCTGACTTTATAACTCATAATCCTGACTTTGTCCTCATAATCCTGACTTTGTCCTCATAATTCTGACTTTATAACTCATAATCCTGACTTTGTCCTCATAATCCTGACTTTGTCCTCATAATTCTGAATTTTCCTCATAATTCTGCATTTATAACTCATAATTCTGACTTTTTCCTCATAATTCTGCATTTATAACTCATAATCCTGACTTTGTCCTCATAATCCTGACTTTGTCCTCATAATTCTGACTTTATAACTCATAATCCTGACTTTGTCCTCATAATCCTGACTTTGTCCTCATAATTCTGAATTTTCCTCATAATTCTGCATTTATAACTCATAATTCTGACTTTTTCCTCATAATTCTGCATTTATAACTCATAATCCTGACTTTGTCCTCATAATTCTGACTTTGTCCTCATAATCCTGACTTTGTCCTCATAATCCTGACTTTGTCCTCATAATTCTGACTTTATAACTCAAAATCCTGACTTTATAACTCATAATTCTGACTTTATAACTCATAATTCTGACTTTGTCCTCATAATTCTGCATTTATAACTCATAATTCTGACTTTGTCCTCATAATTCTGACTTTATAACTCATAATCCTGATTTTATAACTCATAATCCTGACTTTTCTCTCATAATTTATAACTCATAATCCTGACTTTTCCTCATAATTCTGCATTTATAACTCATAATCCTGATTTTGTCCTCATAATTCTGACTTTATAACTCATAATCCTGATTTTATAACTCATAATTCTGACTTTGTCCTCATAATCCTGACTTTTTCCTCATAATTCTGAATTTTTCCTCATAATTCTGCATTTATAACTCATAATTCTGACTTTGTCCTCATAATCCTGACTTTTTCCTCATAATTCTGACTTTGTCCTCATAATTCTGACTTTATAACTCATAATTCTGACTTTATAACTCATAATTCTGACTTTGTCCTCATAATTCTGACTTTATAACTCATAATCCTGACTTTGTCCTCATAATTCTGACTTTATAACTCATAATCCTGACTTTGTCCTCATAATCCTGACTTTATAACTCATAATCCTGACTTTGTCCTCATAATTCTGACTTTCATAATCCTGACTCTGACTTTATAACTCATAATCCTGACTTTTCCTCATAATTCTGACTTTGTCCTCATAATCCTGACTTTTCCTCATAATCCTGACTTTTTCCTCATAATCCTGACTTTTCCTCATAATTCTGACTTTATAACTCATAATTCTGACTTTGTCCTCATAATTCTGACTTTATAACTCATAATCCTGACTTTTCCTCATAATTCTGACTTTATAACTCATAATCCTGAATTTGTCCTCATAATTCTGACTTTATAACTCAAAATCCTGACTTTATAACTCATAATTCTGACTTTATAACTCATAATCCTGACTTTGTCCTCATAATTCTGCATTTATAACTCATAATTCTGACTTTGTCCTCATAATCCTGACTTTGTCCTCATAATCCTGACTTTTTCCTCATAATCCTGATTTTTTCCTCATAATCCTGATTTTTTCCTCATAATCCTGACTTTATAACTCATAATCCTGACTTTTTCCTCATAATCCTGATTTTTTTCCTCATAATCCTGACTTTTCCTCACACTCCTGACTTTGTCCTCACAATCCTGACTTTGTCCTCATAATTCTGACTTTATTACCCATAATCCTGACTTTTCCTCATAATCCTGACTTTTCCTCATAATCTTGATTTTATAACTCATAATCCTGACTTTTCCTCATAATCCTGATTTTTTCCTCATAATTCTGACTTTATAACTCATAATTCTGACTTTTCCTCATAATCCTGATTTTTTCCTCATAATCCTGATTTTTTCCTCATAATTCTGACTTTATAACTCATAATCCTGACTTTGTCCTCATAATACTGACTTTTCCTCATAATCCTGATTTTATAACTCATAATCCTGACTTTTTCCTCATAATCCTGACTTTATAACTCATAATCCTGACTTTTTCCTCATAATCCTGATTTTATAACTCATAATCCTGACTTTTCCTCATAATCCTGACTTTTCCTCATAATCCTGACTTTGTCCTCATAATCCTGATTTTTCCTCATAATCCTGACTTTTCCTCATAATCCTGATTTTATAACTCATAATCCTGACTTTTTCCTCATAATTCTGACTTTGTCCTCATAATTCTGACTTTATAACTCATAATTCTGACTTTATAACTCATAATCCTGACTTTTCCTCATAATTCTGACTTTGTCCTCATAATTCTGACTTTATAACTCATAATTCTGACTTTATAACTCATAATCCTGACTTTTCCTCATAATTTATAACTCATAATCCTGACTTTTTCCTCATAATTCTGCATTTATAACTCATAATCCTGATTTTGTCCTCATAATTCTGACTTTATAACTCATAATCCTGATTTTATAACTCATAATTCTGACTTTGTCCTCATAATCCTGACTTTTTCCTCATAATTCTGAATTTTTCCTCATAATTCTGCATTTATAACTCATAATTCTGACTTTGTCCTCATAATTCTGACTTTATAACTCATAATTCTGACTTTATAACTCATAATTCTGACTTTATAACTCATAATTCTGACTTTGTCCTCATAATTCTGACTTTATAACTCATAATTCTGACTTTATAACTCATAATTCTGACTTTATAACTCATAATTCTGACTTTTCCTCATAATCCTGACTTTTTCCTCATAATTCTGACTTTGTCCTCATAATTCTGAATTTTCCTCATAATTCTGCATTTTTAACTCATAATTCTGACTTTATAACTCATAATCCTGACTTTGTCCTCATAATTCTGACTTTATAACTCATAATTCTGACTTTGTCCTCATAATTCTGACTTTATAACTCATAATCCTGACTTTGTCCTCATAATTCTGACTTTATAACTCATAATCCTGACTTTGTCCTCATAATCCTGACTTTGTCCTCATAATTCTGACTTTGTCCTCATAATTCTGACTTTATAACTCATAATTCTGACTTTATAACTCATAATCCTGACTTTTCCTCATAATTTATAACTCATAATCCTGACTTTTCCTCATAATTCTGCATTTATAACTCATAATCCTGATTTTGTCCTCATAATTCTGACTTTATAACTCATAATCCTGATTTTATAACTCATAATTCTGACTTTGTCCTCATAATCCTGACTTTTTCCTCATAATTCTGAATTTTTCCTCATAATTCTGCATTTATAACTCATAATCCTGACTTTGTCCTCATAATCCTGATTTTTTCCTCATAATCCTGACTTTTTCCTCATAATCCTGACTTTTCCTCATAATTCTGACTTTATAACTCATAATTGTGACTTTGTCCTCATAATTCTGACTTTATAACTCATAATCCTGACTTTTCCTCATAATTCTGACTTTATAACTCATAATCCTGAATTTGTCCTCATAATTCTGACTTTATAACTCAAAATCCTGACTTTATAACTCATAATTCTGACTTTATAACTCATAATCCTGACTTTGTCCTCATAATTCTGCATTTATAACTCATAATTCTGACTTTGTCCTCATAATCCTGACTTTGTCCTCATAATCCTGACTTTTCCTCATAATCCTGATTTTTTCCTCATAATCCTGATTTTTTTCCTCATAATCCTGACTTTATAACTCATAATCCTGACTTTTCCTCATAATCCTGATTTTTTCCTCACAATCCTGACTTTTTCCTCACAGTCCTGACTTTGTCCTCACAATCCTGACTTTGTCCTCATAATTCTGACTTTATTACCCATAATCCTGACTTTTCCTCATAATCCTGACTTTTCCTCATAATCTTGATTTTATAACTCATAATCCTGACTTTTCCTCATAATTCTGATTTTTTTATAACTCATAATTTGACTTTTCCTCATAATCCTGATTTTTTTCCTCATAATCCTGACTTTTTCCTCATAATTCTGACTTTATAACTCATAATCCTGACTTTGTCCTCATAATACTGACTTTTTCCTCATAATCCTGACTTTATAACTCATAATCCTGACTTTTCCTCATAATCCTGACTTTATAACTCATAATCCTGACTTTTCCTCATAATCCTGATTTTATAACTCATAATCCTGACTTTTTCCTCATAATCCTGACTTTTCCTCATAATCCTGACTTTTCCTCATAATCCTGACTTTGTCCTCATAATCCTGATTTTTTTCCTCATAATCCTGACTTTTCCTCATAATCCTGATTTTATAACTCATAATCCTGACTTTTCCTCATAATCCTGATTTTTTCCTCATAATCCTGATTTTATAACTCATAATCCTGATTTTTTCCTCATAATCCTGATTTTTTCCTCATAATTCTGACTTTATAACTCATAATTCTGACTTTGTCCTGATAATCCTGACTTTATAACTCATAATCCTGATTTTGTCCTCATAATCCTGACTTTTCCTGATAATACTGACTTTATATCTCATAATCCTGACTTTGTCCTCATAATACTGACTTTTCCTCATAATCCTGACTTTATAACTCATAATCCTGACTTTTCCTCATAATCCTGATTTTATAACTCATAATCCTGACTTTTCCTCATAATCCTGATTTTTTCCTCATAATCCTGACTTTGTCCTCATAATCCTGACTTTTCCTCATAATCCTGATTTTTTCCTCATAATCCTGACTTTATAACTCATAATCCTGATTTTTCCTCATAATCCTGATTTTTCCTCATAATCCTGACTTTTCCTCATAATTCTGACTTTATAACTCATAATTCTGACTTTGTCCTGATAATCCTGACTTTATAACTCATAATCCTGACTTTGTCCTCATAATCCTGACTTTTCCTCATAATCCTGACTTTATAACTCATAATCCTGACTTTTCCTCATAATCCTGATTTTTTTCCTCATAATTCTGACTTTTCCTCATAATTCTGACTTTATAACTCATAATTCTGACTTTTCCTCATAATCCTGATTTTTTCCTCATAATTCTGCATTTATATCCCATGTCTCATTGTTGAAAACTGACCAACATCCACTCAAACCAAAATAGATAAATTATTTATGATAATATGAATATGATTTGAAATTTTTAATTGAAATATTTTAATAATAAAGTTTAATATTGTAAACATTCAGAAGTATGTGCTGAACAGCAGGAGTGAGAAACAGTTTTGCGAAGGTTGAGCTGCTGCACTGGTGAGAGCATGCAGCCGATGCTTGATCTTCATTAGTTTCAGTAATGAGAGAGGGAGGGGCACCTGGACACGGGCGTGACGTAGTTTCCCGGGAAAACTCCTGAGGCTCCGGAGCGCAGCGACGTTCCTTTGAACCATCCGTCCTGACACTTCTCCGTCACGCGGTACATCTCGCCCTTACGCAGCTCCAGTTCGTCAGCTTTCTGCGGTTTGTATGCATACATGGCCAGATAGCTGAGGAAAAACAGAAATATATAATAATCAGCAAACAATATTCCTGATGGTCTTACACTCACTTCTGGTAAGTCAAACAGAAACACCGTCAACACCGACTATCATAGCAAACCTAGCTGTAATTGGTCTACTCTGCTCTGATTGGTCAGATGGCCCAGTCTGTTGTGATTGGTCTACTCTGCTCTGATTGGTCAGATGGCCCAGTCTGTTGCGATTGGTCTACTCTGCTCTGATTGGTCAGATGACCCAGTCTGTTGTGATAGGTCTACTCTGCTCTGATTGGTCAGATGACCCAGTCTGTTGTGATTGGTCTACTCTGCTCTGATTGGTCAGATGGCCCAGTCTGTTGTGATTGGTCTACTCTGCTCTGATTGGTCAGATGACCCAGTCTGTTGTGATTGGTCTACTCTGCTCTGATTGGTCAGATGGCCCAGTCTGTTGTGATTGGTCTGCTCTGTTCTGATTGGTCAGATGGCCTGGTTTGTTGTGATTGGTCTACTCTGCTCTGATTGGTCAGATGGCCCAGTCTGTTGTGATTGGTCTGCTCTGTTCTGATTGGTCAGATGGCCCGGTTTGTTGTGATTGGTCTACTCTGCTCTGATTGGTCAGATGGCCCAGTCTGTTGTGATTGGTCTGCTCTGTTCTGATTGGTCAGATGGCCTGGTTTGTTGTGATTGGTCTACTCTGCTCTGATTGGTCAGATGGCCCAGTCTGTTGTGATTGGTCTGCTCTGTTCTGATTGGTCAGATGGCCCGGTTTGTTGTGATTGGTCTACTCTGATTGGTCAGATGGCCCAGTCTGTTGTGATTGGTCTCTTAACGCATTATACTCCATCACGTCTATTGCAGTCTCAAAACTCTGGCCAGTTGATAATACCTAGAATATCAAAATCAACTGCAGGCGGTCGATCCTTTTCCTATTTAGCGCCTAAACTCTGGAACAGTCTTCCTAGCATTGTTAGGAAGCAGACACACTCTGTCAGTTTAAATCTAGACTAAAAATGCATCTCTTTACTATGGCTTACACATAAAACATTATCAATTTCTATTACTCAAATCAGTAAATGATTGTTAGGCTGCATTAACTAGGTCAGCCGGAACCAGGAACACTTCCCATAACACCTGATGTACTCGTTACATCATAAGAAGAATGGCATCTACGCTAATGTTAGTCTCTCTGTTTATGCCGAGGTTTACTGCAGTCAGCCGGATCTGGGCCGTATCCAGATCAGATGGTGGACCTGCGCCTGGACATGACCAACGCATCCTGAAGTGTCTGCAGAGAACATGTCAAATAAACTCCCCGTAAATGCTGCATCGACACGACATCCTCATTAAACCCGTCTTCGGCATGGCGACTCAATCTCTCGAATAATCTAACAAATATCTATTTGCCTAATATGAATTAAGACCTGCTATGTTGCCAAAATTATAATCATACACTGTTTGTTAAATCGGCCAGAGGAGAACTGGCACCCGACTGAGCCTGGTTTCTCCCAAGGTTTTTTTCTCCATTCTGACCCTGAAGGAGTTTTGGTTCCTTGCCACCGTTGCCTCTGGCTTTTGGCTTGCTCAGTTGGGGACTCCTAAATCTCATCTATATTACCGATCTGCCCGCATTGACGCTATATGATACTTGAAATGAGCTGGATAACATCACCGTTTCACCAGAGCGGCTGTACAGCCGAATCAAATTCTGTTGCATTATTTTCCTGTTAACACTGTGAAGCTGCTTTGAAACAATCAGCATTGTAAAAAGCGCTGTATAAATAAAGGTGACTTGATTTGATGCCGGGATCTGCAGAATTCAACAGTAAACATGGCGTCTGCAGATTCTGTCTGTCTAGAGATAACAGAGAAAACAATCGAGAAGACAAAAACCTCTCCACTCCTCCAAAGCAGGCAACAGAAAGGCTTCGTGCTGGTGTTTTGTCACCGACGGCTGCGGCGCTGCGACTCTAATCGCACTTGAGAGGCCGCAGAGAATAAAACACCACCATCACTTTGTTTTTCCTTCACAGAGTCGAAAGAGCATGTGGGATTAGAGTAATTTTAGCTGCTCACTTAACTGAATCAACACTGAATCACACTGAATCAACACTGAATCAACACTGAATAACACTGAATCAACGCTGAATCAACGCTGAATCAACACTGAATCAACACTGAATCAACACTGAATCAACACTGAATCAACACTGAATCAACACTGAATCACACTGAATCAACACTGAATCAACACTGAATCAACACTGAATCAACACTGAATCACCACTGAATCAACACTGAATCAACACTGAATAACACTGAATCAACACTGAATAACACTGAATCAACACTGAATAACACTGAATCACACTGAATCACACTGAATAACACTGAATCAACACTGAATCACCACTGAATCAACACTGAATCAACACTGAATCAACACTGAATCAACACTGAATAACACTGAATAACACTGAATAACACTGAATAACACTGAATCAACACTGAATAACACTGAATCAACACTGAATAACACTGAATCAACACTGAATAACACTGAATCAACACTGAATCAACACTGAATAACACTGAATAACACTGAATAACACTGAATCAACACTGAATCAACACTGAATCAACACTGAATCAACACTGAATCACCACTGAATCACCACTGAATCAACACTGAATCAACACTGAATCAACACTGAATCAACACTGAATCAACACTGAATCATGTGTGTGTGATGCAGGACTAATTCTTCTCTTTAGAGACTTCATCAACTACAATTAGTAATTAAGTCAAATATAAATATACATTAAAAATATATAAAAAATTATACAAAATAATGATATGAACAATAACAATATATTATTAATACTACATAATAGTATTTAATTATTATTATATAAAATAATTAAATAAAAACAAAATAATTCATATACTTTTTAAAATTAAAAACAATATATAAAGTCTCTCTACAAACAGATTTTATCTTCAGTATTTCAGTCAAATATAAGTAAATATAAAAGTTACTAATAAAAATAATAACACCAATAATAATAGAGTATTAATAAAATACAATAAATATTATTAATATATAAAAAAATTTATATATACAATCTCTCTAAATCTACATAATGTGTAATTGTCTTCAGTAATATAAATTAAAATAAAATACATGAAAATAAATAAAAATATACAATAATGATAATATTACATCACTACTACTATTATATAAAAATAAAACGATATATAAAATTCTCTACAAATAAATATACACAGAAAATACATATACAAATAAAAATAATAATGATAATATATTATTAATATATGAAAATAAAACCATATATACAATCTCTATCTCCATAATATATGGAATTATCCTTAGTACTTAAGTCAAATATAAATAAATATACATAAAAATATATATAAAATATAAAATAATAACAATAATATATTATTGATATAATAAAATATAATTATTATTAATATAAAAATAAATCTACATAATATATGTAATTATCTTTAGTACTTCAGTCAAATATAAATAAATATGCATAAAATATTAATAATAATAATAATAATAATAATAATAATAATAATAATAATGTATACGATGGCGATATCACAGGTGTCCCCATTCTGTTTAGTTTTGTTCATTTTCACATGTTCCTTTGTTCAGTTTCCCGCCACTCATCTCCCCATAGTTACCGTCATTATTAGTTGATGTGTGTCATCTATTTCTCTCGTTAGTGTTGCTACATAAGTTCTTCCCTTTCCACTCAGTCTTTGTCCGGTCACCGTTATGTTAGATGTGCTGTGCTATTGCCTGTCTAGATTACTTTAAATTAAACTACATTTAGGAACTGTATTTACCTGTCTTCGCCTGTCTGTCTGCACACGCACACGCACACGCACACACCCGTGACAACAGGTACGTCTCTCAGATGTCTGCGAAAGAGCAGTTAATCTGTAAAACATCTGTTGTGTACAAACATTCACTCTGAGTCCTAATCATCTTAAATGTCTGTTTAGCATCTGACAGGAAACGTGTTGCAGATGAACAAACACGCTTAGAGATGTAAATGCAGAGCTCAGACAGACGTCTCCGTGATGTGGGTGTACGAGCTACAGGAATAACTCCTCCTCAGCTCCATCATGGACTTACATGTTGAGCGGCAGCTGGACTTTAGCAGCAGCGAGCAGCTCTCCGGCTGCAGACGTGACGCGCGGAGGAACCGCAGCCGCTGCGACGGAAGAGTCCTGTGAACACAACAGGTCATGAGAGCAGAGGATATAATATATCACAATATATCAGACAGACGGGAGCAAACATATGCGGACACCTTCTAAAGGAGCAGGATCACTCATACACCTTAACAATTCGTTCAGAAAGACTCTATTTTTTGTTGTATTATAATTATTCTAATTATTATATTTTATATACATTTAATACAACAGTAAGTTATGAATGCAATAACAACATCTCAGCAACAAACAAAACATATATGCTGCCTCACTAATATATGAGGACACTTCATCTCCAGAGTCATTTTACAGTTTCTTTTGAGAAAAATATTGTCATATGTAAAATATTGACTCACGGGAGTCACATCTAGGGCTGGGCGATAAAACGATAACGATATGTATCGCGATAGACACGTAATCGATATCAATATCAATATAAAATGTGTTCGATCATTTTTTTTTCTTCGTCCGAAGAAACCAGAGGTTGTGAAGCAAGGCACTCACTCTCCGGTAACCTAGCAACGTAGGGAGTGACACGCTAACAGCCAATCATGTAACGGTATCATGTTTGGTTCAGTAACAGAACCGGTGTGGAGTGATACGTGGAAAATGAGTGCCGCGGAGAGCGAGGAAAGCGTTGATAAATCAGGAAAACAAGTCGGCTCGCCAGTATGGCAGTTTTTTGGATTTTATAAGTCTGGCTGTAATCAGACTAACGTCACCTGCAAATTATGCAAGACCGTCGTCCCGACCAAGACTGGTAACACCACAAACTCGTTTAACCACCTTAAGCCTTTCGTCTGGCTCCTCCGCTGACTGCGCGCACCTCGTCCGCCTGTTCCTTGTGCTGTTCTTTGAAACGACAGGAGGGCACTCGGAGCAATTGCTCTATAAACCATCAGGAAACAGCGGTGAGTAG
>CM031951.1:4769606-4779606 GCA_018749465.1 Paracanthobrama guichenoti | reverse complement strand
CACACACACGCAGACATACTCTTTCACTCACACACAGACACTCACACACACACACACTCTCACTCTCACACACTCACACACTCTCTCACACACACAATCACACACAGACTCACACACACACACACACACACAAACACTCTCACTCACACACACAATCACACAGTCACTCACACGCAGACATACTCTCACTCACACACACACAGACACACTCTCACTCACTCACTCACTCACACACACACACACACACACACACACACACACACACACACACACACACACACACACACACACAGACACAGACACAGACACAGACACAGACACACACTCTCACACACACTCACACACACACACACACACACACACACACAGACACAGACACAGACACAGACACACTCTCACTCACACACTCACACACACACACACACACACACACACACACACACACAGACACAGACACAGACACACTCTCACTCACACACTCACACAGACACTCTCACTCACTCACTCACACACACACACACACACACACACACACAGACACAGACACACTCTCACTCACACACTCACACAGACACTCTCACTCACACACACAATCACACAGTCACTCACACACACACACACACTCAATAGTAAGTGTTCAATTCATGAATAACTGCTAAAGGACATCAGGACATCTGAAATCAAAACTCTCTCCTCTCAAAATCAATATGCATTACCCATAATGCATCACTCATCACACACACGCTCTGAGACGGAACATCAGTCCAGTTGTGTTTTATAAACCTTCAAACCTTGAAACACTAGAGCACCTGACGTAAAGCATTCGTTTCTCCTGATGCATATGTAAAGGACAGGCTTTAACGCTCTTACCTCCACGTATAGGATGGGAAAAATCCCGATCTTATCTCCCAGCATGCCTTCTGCCCAGTTATCGTCCACTCTCCGTATCACGGTCAGAATCTCGTCCTGTGAGAGAGGAAGCACACAGTAAACCGAAGCAGAGGACTCGTCTTCCATGGTTATTCTTGCATTGTGGAAATGCGTTGAAAAGATAAACCACACAGATGAATCACATCCTTATACAAAGCCACGTTTAATATTCATATTTACATCAGAATGGGAAATGAAATGGAATATTCCTCACAACACCTGCCCTACAGCAGAGAGATGAAACAAACACAGCATTTCATACACTCTCAGTTATATCATCAGTATAATCTCACTGCTATGGAAACAGCTCCACCACATAAGAACACAATCATGCTTCGGTCAATCTTAATTATCACATAAAAAGTCCATATTATGAGATAAAAGTTATGCTATACAGTTATGGTATACATACTAAGTCATTTATGAGATAAGTTTAAAATATGACATATTCAGTACCAATGATGAGATAAAAGTCAAAATTATGACATACTAAATCATTAATGAGATGATAAGGTAAAAATATGACATACTAAATCCTAATTATGAGATGCGTCACAATTATGGCATAATAAATCATAATTATGAGCTAAAGAGTTTAAATTATGACATAAATCATAGATAAAAGTCACAATTATTAAGATATTATCCATATATTATCCAGAACATGCAAGTACCGCACGTTATATTTTGTGAATGTACGCAAATGGCCTTTGTGAATGTGCTGGTTAGGATGCTGACGGCTAATGTGGCTAAAGTTACCATTGACTATTCACAGAGATCAGTGCTATGGCATTAGTTTTATTTTTAAGAAGTAATAAAGTATGCTTCTGAATTGTACAGGCGGTGAGCATTTTCAGCAAAAAATAACAAGCTCTGGTCTCTGTGAATACAGTAAGAGACAATGGTAGCTTTAGCCACATTAGCACATTCAGAAAGGCCATTTGCAAACACACTGGGAACGTTAGCAGGTGACGTCCGTGACACCGGCAGGGACATTCTGAGAACTTTCTGGGAACATAAAATTTCCAAATAAAATATGGTCCCCTAAACATTCTGAGAACCTGAATGTTCCATAAAGGTCCACCAAATAATGTCCCATATCATTACCATCTCGGAACATTCTGGGAACGTAAAATTTCTAGCTTGTAGGCTGGTCCCCTAAAGGTCCTGCAAACGTTATGGGAATGTAGTGTAGAGACCTAGAGGGAATGTCCTATAGTAATGGTCCCTTAAACATTCCCAGAACGTCCTGAATGTTCCGAGAAGGTCCGCCAAATAATGTCCCCAAACCCTTTAAAGAACTCCCTATTGTGACCATCTCAGAATGTTCTGGGAACATTACCAGGTGACGTGCTTGACATCAGCGAGGACATTCAGAGAACTTTCTGGGAACATCAAATTTCCAAATAAAATATGGTTCCCTAAACGTTCCGAGAACATCCTGAATGTTCCATGAAGGTCCGCCAAATAATGTCCCCCAACCTTTTAAAGAACTCCACATCATTACCATCTCGGAACATTCTGGGAATGTAAAATTTCTAGCTTGTAGGCTGGTCCCCTAAAGGTCCTGCAAACGTTATGGGAATGTAGTGTGGAGACCTAGAGGGAACGTCCTATAGTAATGGTCCCGTAAAAACATCCTGAATGTTCCGTGAAGGTCCCCCAACCCTTTAAAGAACTCCACATCGTGACTGCCTCGGAACGTTCTGGGAATGTTACCAGGCAATGCCCTTGACACCAGCAGGGACGTTCTGAGAACATCAAATTTCCAAATAAAATATGGTCCCCTAAACATTCTGAGAACGTCCTGAATGTTCCGTGAAGGTCCACCAAATAACGTCCCCCAACCCTTAAAAAAACTCCCCATTGTGACTGTCTCGGACCGTTCTGGGAACATTACCAGGTGACGTCCTTGACACCAGCAAGGACGTTCTGAGAACTTTCTGGGAACTTCAAATCTCCAAATAAAATATGGTCCCCTAAACACAGAGAACATCCTGAATTTTCCGTGAAGGTCTGCCAAATAACGTCCCCTGAACCTTTAAAGAACTCCACATCATGACCATCTCGGAAAGTTCTGGAAACTTAAAATTTCTAGCTGGGATTAATGCTTTAGTATCTGTATTAGTATCACAGAAACCAAAGCAACTATCCTTATATAAAGAACTCATTGGATTCAATTAATATCAAGTATCAAACAGAGGCTTCCTGAACTCAGACTCAATCAAGTGTGTATTAATGAGTGTTTTAGTATGCAGATCCCCGTCAGTCGCTCCGGCGCATCTTCCGCTTGTCTTTCTTCTCCATGAAAGGCGTCTCTGGTTCGGACGCTCGTGTTTTCAGGACACATCTTCCCGTTTCCGTCTCGACTGACTCCAGCACAGAGGCTGTTTGTCAGAGCAGTGATGCATTGAGACGGTGAAGCCACAGAACGAACAGCGCAGCTGCGACTGACAGACAGCGGGTGTGAGGAACATACCGAACAGAGGATGACAGGAGGAGAAGACGACTGATGCTTTGATTTCACTTACATGCATTAAAGTGATAGTTCACCCACAAATCATCATCCTGTCACCATTTACCTGTCCCTTCTTCTGTGGACATTGTGATGTGAACATTAAAATCTTTCAGAAAAACTTTTGTCCATACAATAAAAGTCAATGGGGTCCAAAATATGGTTTAAATTTTTAATTTATGAATTTAAGCAGACGCTTTTATCTAAAGTGACTTGAAATAGCGGGGCATATAAGAATTTGTCATATATAATAATATAATATATATATATATAATAATATAATATATATATATATAATAATATATATATATATATATATAATAATATAATATATATATCACTTGCTCATACTCACTCGCTCACTCGTACTCACATACACACTCACTCATACTCACTCACTCCCTCACTCACTCATACTCACTCACTCCCTCACTCACACTCACACTCACACTCACTCACTCACTCCCTCACTCACTCACTCACTCACACACTCACTCACTCACTCATACTCACACTCACTCATACTCACTCATACTCACTCACACTCACTCATACTCACTCATACTCACTCACACTCACTCACTCTCACACTCACACTCACTCCACTCACTCACTCACCACTCACACTCACTCACACTCACTCATACTCACTCTCACTCACCACACTCACTCACTCACTCACTCACTCTCTCCTCACACTCACCACTCACTCCCACTCACTCCTCACTACTCACTCATACTCACTCACTCACACTCCTACCACTCACTCACTCACCACCTCACTCACTCACCACTCTCACTCACTCACCACTCACTCACTCACTCACTCACCATCACTCACTCACACTCACTCACTCTCACACTCCTCCTCCTCCTCACTCATACTCACTCACCACTCACTCACTCACTCACTCACTCCTCACTCCACTCACACTCACTCACCACTCACCTCACTCACTCCACTCATACTCACTCACTCCACCATACTCACTCACTCACTCACACTCACTCACACCTCACACTCACCTCACTCACCACTCACTCACCACTCACTCACTCACTCCACTCACTCACTCCTACCACTCACCACACTCACTCACCACTCACTCCACCTCACTCACTCACTCACACCATACTCACTCCTCACCCACACTCACTCCTCATACTCACACTCACACTCACACTCACTCCACCACTCACTCACTCACTCACTCACTCACTCACTCACTCACTCACTCACTCCACTCACTCACACTCACACTCACACTCACTCATACTCACTCCCTCACTCCCTCACTCGTACTCACTCACTCAGAAAGGATGCATTCCTGTGACACTGAAGACTGGAGTAATGATGATAAACTCAGCTTTGATCACAGGAATAAATCACACTTTACTATATATTCACATAGAGAACAGATGATTTACACTGGAGGAATATTTCACTGTTTTTACTGGATTTTTGATCAGATAAACACATGACCTTGATGAGCACAGCAGACTCTTTCTGTACGAGTCACGTATCTCTTGATTCAGACAGTGATGTAACTGATCAGTAGATGCAGACAGGAGCGTCCGTACCTTACTGAAGGTCAGGCAGTCTTTGTCCTGGTCTTTGTCTTTGACCTCAAAGTCGTAGAGCGCTTTCCCCTGCGGCGGCGTCTGAGACAGCGGCCGGATGCACTGGATGTAACTGGCCGGCAGGAAACCATGGCTGCCGTTCAACTCGCCGTGGAACCAGTTCTCGTCCACCTTCCGTCGCAGGATGATGATGTCGCCTTTGTTGAACTTCAGGTCACCTGGTTCTTTGCCCTCGTAGCTGTAAAGGGCTTTCCCACACGGCAGCTGAGGAACATTCTGGAGGAGAACAAGACACTGAGGTCAGGAACTGATGGATCAGAAGCCCAAGAAGCTTTTAGCACTAGTGCAGAGTTATTATCGTTGACTAAAACGCTATTTAAAAGAAAATAATTCATTGAAATAAAACAAATATTAAGTGAAATAAAAAAGTATCATATCACACAGAAACTCAAAGGTCTTCAGGGCAACCTTTTCAAAATAAAAGTTCGGTTTAACGAAGAAATTGTGACAGGAATAAATTACTGTTGTACAGTAGAATTTAGCAATGTACTTAAAAAAAAAACTTTTAAAAAATGTTCTACCTTTTTTTTAACAATAAGGCTCTGTTTTGCAGTACTTTGTTTGACAAGAAAAACCTTGTATAATTTCATATGTTTAAAAGATCAATTAACGCAAATAACGTGTTATGCCTTCATTTGATTGCCAGAAAAAATATATTAAAAAAATCGATTAATCTATATATAGAGTATTTAGGCTATTTGCCACATTTGTTTTGCAAATACTTGCGACATTCTGGAAATACTAAAATAAACAAAATTAGCTAAAACTTAATTAAAAACTATATAGATATACAATAAAAAAAACAAATACAAAAAACTAAATACAAAAATACAAAAACTAACTTAAATATAAAACACATAAAATAAAAGAAATAGTTTATTAATGATAATAAAATGTCCTGCTCAGTGATTCCACAGCTCTTTCTTGACTGAAACGACAGCATTGTTCATGTTGTCTTGTTTTAATGGTTGCAGCTGTAAAGAACGATTACAGTAATCGAAACTACTCATCCTGAGCTGCTCGTGTGTAATTATGAGCTCTTGATACAGCTGTCTGCTAATCAGTGTAATATTTATATTAACCTCCTTAGCTCTGGAACCATTTTTGGGGATTTCCGGCCTACCCAAATTGAAAAGCTTCCCATACCCACATACAGTGTATTTAGTCTAATCTAAATACACAGTTTTGGTGTAATTTTACAGGAAACCGTATGAAGTTACATAAACCACTGCTAAACATGATAAACATTTAAGTATATGTTAAGTATATACCCCAAGAGAAAGATATACCCCAAGAGATTTTTTGGTTATAAATTCATTTTTGAAAGTGTGTAACTGTGTGCTCTAGCACCCTGCAGACAGTTCTGGCTGTTTCCACTAGATGGCAGCAAATACTGGAAAAAATAATTTTGTCTATATGCATGGATTGTATGATTGTCACATGGATTGTTGTATGCAAGATTTATTCAAATGGATGTGAAGGGAGGAATATTACCTTTATGTAATTTCAGCCTACCCAAATCTCTCCAATATAGTCTCCCCATATACAGTGGTATAAATGCAATATCCCAGAATAACAAAATTATTTTTCCAGTGTTTGCTGACATATGCTGGAAACAGCCAAAACTGTCTGCAGGGTGTATGTGGGTATAGGAAGCTTTTCAATTTGGGTAGACCAAATCCAGGCGGAAATGGTCCTAGAGTAATTTAGTGCCATAGTGATGCATAAATGTGCCCCTGGAGCCCTTCACCAGTCCTGCGTCTCACGGGTACATCTATGGCAATAGCCAACAATACATTGTATGGGTCAAAATGATCCATTTTTCTTTTATGCCAAAATCATTAGGATATTAAGATCATGTTCCATGAAGATATTTTGTAAATTTCCTACAGTAAATATATAAAAAATTTATTATTAGTAGTAATATGCATTGCTAAGGACTTCATTTGGACAACTTTAAAGGAGATTTTCTCAATATTTAG
Organism: Paracanthobrama guichenoti; assembly: GCA_018749465.1. Classification (NCBI taxonomy): domain Eukaryota; kingdom Metazoa; phylum Chordata; class Actinopteri; order Cypriniformes; family Gobionidae; genus Paracanthobrama; species Paracanthobrama guichenoti. The sequence goes on along the minus strand of CM031951.1, from coordinate 4,772,538 downwards.
AGTTTTTTGCACCCTCACGACTGGCTTTGTGGTCCAGGGTCACATATCTCCTTCATACCTCAGCTTCGGCACAACATCTGTTATCTAGTACAGTAATATACACTCACCTAAAGGATTATTAGGAACACCTGTTCAATTTCTCATTAATGCAATTATCTAATCAACCAATCACATGGCAGTTGCTTCAATGCATTTAGGGGTGTGGTCCTGGTCAAGACAATCTCCTGAACTCCAAACTGAATGTCAGAATGGGAAAGAAAGGTGATTTAAGCAATTTTGAGCGTGGCATGGTTGTTGGTGCCAGACGGGCCGGTCTGAGTATTTCACAATCTGCTCAGTTACTGGGATTTTCACGCACAACCATCGTTGGGCATCGTTTAAATGCCACGGCCTACCTGAGCATTGTTTCTGACTATGTCCATCCCTTTATGACCACCATGTACCCATTCTCTGATGGCTACTTCCAGCAGGATAATGCACCATGTCACAAAGCTCGAATCATTTCAAATTGGTTTCTTGAACATGACAATGAGTTCACTGTACTAAAATGGCCCCCACAGTCACCAGATCTCAACCCAATAGAGCATCTTTGGGATGTGGTGGAACGGGAGCTTCGTGCCCTGGATGTGCATCCCACAAATCTCCATCAACTGCAAGATGCTATCGTATCAATATGGGCCAACATTTCTAAAGAATGCTTTCAGCACCCTGTTGAATCAATGCCACGTAGAATTAAGGCAGTTCTGAAGGCGAAAGGGGGTCAAACACAGTATTAGTATGTGTTCCTAATAATCCTTTAGGTGAGTGTATATGGGACTAATTAAACATTGTTACAGTAAACAAACACTAATGCATGGATTAACTGATTTGATTAGAAAGCATCAGTTTAATAAGCACCAGCCCACCGACAGTCACTGCTGAAAACTGACACAATCACATCTGAATTAAAGCTCTGAATGAACATCAAACGAGACTTTTAATGAAAACAAACTCTCTGAGGGCTTTTCTTTCCTCGAGCCGGCCGGAGCGCCACATCCAGACGGGATTAACCGCACATGTGCTTCCGGCTCTCTCTGGAGTCTATCAAATAAATAAATAAAGACTCCAGTGCAGCTTATTCCATTCAGCATAATCAATTTACAAGCTTATTTGAGCTCCCGCAACACTGAAAGCGTTTTAACGGGGTTACGGCTTCGTGACTGTGATTTCCTCCGACTTAAACCGACGCACGGGATCTGAAAGCGCTTCAACATGTAACATGTCAGAGGAAGTCCTCATTAGAGATGCGGTTTATACAGTTTGCATTGGACTAGCTGGTCAGAAACCCTACTGATTACTTCTATTGACCGCACAATGTTTCCAGTGAGGTGTCAGACTTCTCTCTGGTGACGTTTGCAGGATTCTCTAATCATTTAGTGTGTTTAAACTCCGTCCCTGCAAGCTCATTTGCATACGGAGCTCAACATCCAATCAGCAACTGATGCATCGAACCAAGCCCTGACCCTCATTGATTCACACTCTGGTGTACATCACAACACAGAAGAAAAGATCTGATGCTACTTCCGTCTCATTGCAACTCTCATTTAATTTCAAGGCACATCAAAACCTATTAAAACACACATAATACCCATAATACATATCTCTCCATCACTTCACTTCTCTGTACTTCGTCTTAAACTCTGAACCAAAAGACAAAACACAGATGCATTCAAATATCAGGTTGCTTTTATTTGGCTGGCCGGTGACCTGTGGGCGGCAGCGTCGCGCAGCTGCTGTACTTTAACACACGGCTCTGTGTCTGTGGATCCACTGAGGATCTGTAGTTGGGCTCATGCCTCCTTAAACACATTCAGTAAAGGACTGTATCGGTGAGAACGGGCTCAGTTACACCGGTAAAACAGAAACTGAAATAAATCCTTGTACTTGAATTCCATAGTAGAGCTGCAAGTTTCCACACACCTAACTGAGACGTGTGTGTTCAACTGGTGCAAGTGCTCATGCTCTGTGTGTCACGATTACACACGCATGTTTATTTGAGATGTTCAATGAGAACGTCAGTGCACGTAACACTGTGTGTGTGTGTGTGTGTGTGTGTGTACTGATCTGTTTGGATGATCCGATGGTGGGCGAGTAAGTGTGTGTTTGAGTGAGTGTGTGTGTGTGGTGTTCAGCTGAAGAGAATCCTTCAGAGATGCATGAATCGAGCGTTGGAGTCGTAAGCTTCATCTCTCTCGCTGTTGGACTCGTGCCTGAAAACAACCTACACAAGAATCCCAGAACACACACTGAAGCTCACGTGACGCTCCAAAGCACACTGATCCGAAACACAATACCAACAGGCATAAACTCAGGAGCGCTTCATTACTGTAAAACTGCAATGCTGCATTGCAATAAATCACACAGATCTGCAAAGACGCCTGGAATTGAAGCCATAACCTGCGTGTAATGATGATCCAAATAACTCAAACACCCCATTAAAAAGCATAAGTCATATTAACGTCTCGCAATTCTCAAATGAAAATGAAAATAATCTGTGCATGAGGAAAACCCCCTGCCTACTGTGATTTGATGAGAGCGTTATGAAGCAGAGAAATCTGTGATAAGAGCTGTGATTACACACACACACACACACACACACACACACACACGAGAGCGTGCAGGTCACGGGTCGCCCACGCCATTCATTCATCATATCAGTGAGATTCTCATTCACGTGCTGTTTGTGTCACTGCATCTTCACTGCATGTTTTGATGTCTGATGATCATAATTATGCTAATTTTTCTCATTATACTAAGTCGAGATAAGCTCTAATGTGAACACTAATGTGCTTGTTTGGCGAAAAATAAACTCACAAGAGATGATTTTGTTTCATAATGCCAGAGACGTTTACACGATGTTACACTACAGCAAGAGAAACGCTGTTATCAGACA
>CM031951.1:4734606-4759606 GCA_018749465.1 Paracanthobrama guichenoti | reverse complement strand
CGAATAAATGTGCCCCTGGAGCCCTTCACCAGTCCTGCGTCTCACGGGTACAGCTGTGGCCATAGCCAACAACACACTGTGTAGGTCAAAATGATCCATTTTCTTTTATGCAAAAAATCATTAGGATATAAAGATTATGTAACAAGAAGATATTTTGTACATTTCCTACCGTAAATACATTAAAAAAAATTGTAGTAGTAATATGCATTGCTAAGGACTTCATTTGGACAACTTTAAAGGAGATTTACTCAATATTTTTTTGCACCCTCAGATTCCAGATTTTCTAATAGTTGCATCTCAGACAAATATTGTCCTAACATAACAAACTATACATCAATGGAAAGCTTATTTATTCAGCTACAGATTATTTCAAAAAATGACCCTTATGAATGGTTTTGTGGTCCAGGGTCACATAAATGCGGAAAAACTGTTCCCTCACTCTGAGCCTCTGTCTGAAATGATCCGTTGTTAAGGCGTGGCTCCTTTAAGGCGTGTCAATAAACAGCCTGTTATGATTGGCTAACGGCACTGCATAGAAAACAGCATCAACGGCCACTCACTATTGCATGCGAGTAAGTGTTTTCATGTGAACATTATTCATATGAAATGGCAGTGGGCGGGGCCTACGGTGAGATGATGTATAACTATTGGTCGATGTCTTGCTCTGGAGGCGGGCATATGCATGTGCATGTGTGACATCACAGATCCCGCAATATCAAAACAAGCTGTTTTTGGAGCTTGTTTACATAAATGCTTTGTTTGTAATGAGCAAGATAATAATAATAATAATAATAATAATAATAATAATAATAATAGGCCTGATGGACAGCGGCCAATGGGCAAATTTGAGCAGGATGCCGGGGTTACACCCCTACTCTTTTTCCGAAGGACATCCTGGGATTTTTAATGACCACAGAGAGTCAGGACCTCAGTTTAACATCTCATCTGAAGGACAGTGCATGTTACATTATAATGTCCCCATCACTATACTCGGGTGTTAGGACCCACACAGACCACAGGGTGAGCGCCCCCTGCTGGCCTCACTAACACCTCTACCAGTAGCTACCTAGTTTTTCCCAGGAGGTCTCCCATCCAGCCCTCCTTAGCTTCAGTGGGAAACTGGTCTTGGGCTACAGGGTGATATGGTTAAAAATATGTTTTAAGCTCTGAAACTTGCAGGAATGGGAGATGAGACTCTGATTGGTTTATTGCACATTATGCCCAAAACACACCCATGGCTCATTAAGAGACGAGGGACGACCCTTTTGGACCATGATCCAGCCACGCTGACCGTTTCTTCCCCTTCATTAAACTAGCAAAAAGTGGATTCGGACACGCTCTAAGAGCTTCAGACCATGAGCTCAGACCAGTAAAATAGGGCCGTAAGAGTGAATGCACGGATCCAATATACTGACACGCATGCAATTTCTTTCCCAACTCTTTACGTTGCATAAATACCCATTTTATTTTGATTACTATGTTTCATTATTGTTGGTAACCAAAATCACAATAGAAACTAAAACTTGATTAATCACACAGCCCTGATCACAGTTGTTTCTGCTAGAAATGACTCTGAAATGCTTTATAAAGTAATCACTGATGCCTATGTTTTGATAATCCAGTGAGTCTTGTGTAAATGACGTAAAACAGTCCCGATTACTGATAAGCCTATCACAGTAAAATGAGCATCATTCTGCCAGAATCTTTCATGTTAACAAATGAAAATATCTGCCCACCCACATGGAGATCAGACGAGGTGGTCTAGATTAATGCAGACGAATCACCTTGACCTAAATAAACCACTAACTTACATTCACAGAGCTGTTATTCAACAAGAACAACCACAATCTAGAGTCTATAGACCAGGAGAACATTGTATGTGCTACAAACACACACACACGCACACGCACATCCATACATACAGTATATACACATTCATGCTTCCTGTTTCCATAGTAACAGTCTCTCCACTGATTGGTGGATCTCTCTTCATGATTACGTTTTCTACTAATGAAGTGATTCACGTCTCAGATTTTACAGCTCTACTCAGAATGTGATTGTGGTTTTAACTCTAGTAACCCGACTGATGTGCTCAGTTAAGAGAAAACACGTCAGGAAGGATCATACACACCTGTTCATTAATGAGCTTCTGTTGTGGTTCTCCAGCCGAAGCCTCATATTTAATTAACGAGACGTGAGTATATTTAGCCTGGAGCCTGTTAAATCAGTACTTCATTACAACCTGTTGGCTCGTTTAATCGAGAGTTACTGGCTCTTAAACGTGCCGTTAGACTATTTTCCTGACAAGTTCCACAGAGAGTCATCGAGCGCGTTCGACACGCACAAGCCAATCTCATCCACACAATGCGTTTCTTTTGTCTGTTAAAGCGAGCGGTGGATTAGCATTGAATGGGTCACTCATCTTCCTGATAAAAACAGAATGAATCAGACACACAGGCTGTGCAGAACCAACAGGAGAGCTGGAGAAGATTAGATGATTTCATTCATTTATTAATTTACTCGCGCTTGTGTTGTGTATATACACATCATATATTTCATATATCATTTCGCCTGATTTATAGCATTTTACACTTAAAAACATAGTGAAATGTATACATATATAACTGCAATAACCAAGATAAGACAATTATTTATGCAATGTAAAGAGTTGGGAAAGAAATTGCATGTGTGTCAGTATATCGGATCCGTGCGTTTGCTCTTAAAGTGACAGTAGCCTAATAAACCTGCTGCTGTCTGTCATTAATGAAAATCAAACAACAGACTAAAAGAAAATCAGTCACTGACTGAACAACTTAAGCTGCTTTAATAAAATGTATTTTCATGGTGAAATGTGTGTTCATTATACAGTACCGGTCAAAAGAGTAACATTTCTAATTTTAATGTTTTTGAAAGAAGTCTCTTCTGCTCACCAAGGCTGCATTTATTTGATCAATATTGTGAAATATTATTCCAATTTAAAATATCTGTTTTCTACGTGAATATATTGTAAAATATAGTTTATTTCTGTGATGCAAAGCTGAATTTTCAGCATCATTACTCCAGTCTTCAGTGTCACATGATCCTTCACAAATCATTCTGATATGATGATTTACCATGGGCGTCAGAACCATTGTATATGGGCGGGACAAGACCCACCCACTTTTTAAGACCAATGATATTGGACCCACTCACTTTTACCATCAACGCACGTCTGTTTAGCGACCCCTAACCGATAAACACTTACTATTAAACGCACGTTAGACGTCTTTTTTTCCACTTTTCTAATATTTTCTTAATTTTTATTGAAAATAAATACCTTTCCAAAGTGATATGTGATGGGAAAAGGGAGTAGAGTGAGTTCGGCAAAAGGCGTATTCAAACCTCGGGTCAATATGCGTCAAAACTTTCTACCATGCGTCTTACCTTTACACTATTGTCAATGTAAATAGTGTGGTGACTTTTGTAATTTTGTCTGGCCCAACCAGACATTTAGTAAACGATGCAGACTATTATACTTAAAGGTGCACTATGTAACTTTTCCGTCCGCTAGAGGTCGCCTATTCAAAACAAAGGCGTAGTTTAGTGACGGCACGCTTGAGCGCAGGGACATGTGGTCTTCCCCTCACAGCCGGTGGGAAAGACTCGGGCAGAGATCCTGTTCATGGATGTGATTATTAACGTTACTGTAGTGTGAAGCGGAGCAGGACCGAGTGTTGTGGAGCTGAGCGAGGCCGCCGGAGTGATTGTTAATGAGATGAACGCGACACACGCCTCGCGAGCACTTTTATTATGCTACAGTCGCCGGCGCCATTCCCACTTTATCACGAGTATGAGGGAACGCAGCTCTGGTGATCATATTAGACCCATCTGAGTGTGTGGAGAATGATGTGATGACGTTACTCTGTGCGTTCGCTCGCGGCTGCTGTGACACTCGTTCACACCGCAGGGAGAGTAAAGCGCTTCTGCAGAATAACACGCAAACCGAACGCGGATGTGATGTCATCGACAGGCCACGCCCTCACACGTCCCGGTTCATTGGGGAAAATAGCAACTCTCACCATTTACAAACAGTTGGAAACATTTGGGATAAATAAAAATGTTACATAGTGCACCTTTAAAGTAAATTGCATCTACTCCAGTAAAAATGTTGGAGGGATTTATTATCAATGTTGGAAACAGTTTTACTGCTGCTTAATATTTTCAGGATTCTTTGATGAATAAAAAATTCAAAACTACACTGGAGGAATATTTCACTGCTTTACTGGAGTTATGATCAAATAAATGCAGATTTAATGAGCATAAGATAATTCTTTCAAAAACATTAAAAATAGTAATGTTTCCAAACTTTTCGATTCTAATCAAAATCAGATCCACGTCCACTTTCATTGTGCTTACGATCTCTTTAAATCTTTTGTGTTCGACAGAAAATCACAGAGGTTTGGAAGAGAGCAGCTGACAGACTCTTAATCACTACAGAGCTGTTGAACGACCTCATGGGTAACGCGAGCGTCGTTCCACTACACCGACTGCTGGTACGTCACTGAAGGATCTTTGCTTCCTGAAGTTCTGCAGCACTGAAACATCCTTCAGTCTCCAGCGGTGGCTTTCAGGGGAATCGATAACCTGTCACTTCCAACAGAATGGAGAGGATTGACTGGCCTCCACACAGAATGAGAGGAAAAATGGAGCCCATGCTTCTTGCTCAAGCCAACAAGTCGTTATACTGAAGGTCAGGCGACGAGATGTTCAATGATGATGCAGTTCATTACACAGTGAGAAACCCTCTATAAATCTGATCAGACCTTAAAGACAACGCTTCTAGATCAGTGGCTCTCAATCGCAGCGCCATCAACCACACAGTGCTGAATGAATACTAAAATGCAATACATAATATGATCATGTATGTTAGGAAAGTAAAATAAACAATTGTAATGTTGGCCTTGAGTCCTGAAGTAAACCAGTTGAGAACCAGTGATCTAGAACCAGTGAACCAAACTTCTGCTCAAACGATTAAACCTGGATCAGTCCAGTGTTTTTCTGGCAGTGATCAGACAGAAATGTGTTCCTCACGCCTCAGAATAATCTAGAGACACACTAAAGTGACTTACGACTGTCAAACTGAGCCGGTAGATGTGCTGGAACCACTGCTGAAAATCACACAGAAAAACAACCGTTTCACAGCGATTCTCAATCAATGATTTCAACCAAAACCAGAGTGAGTTTAAAAGAACTTGAAGACATGTTTTCAGTTTGAAGCTCAAAATATGAATTTCTCAGACAAATCGTTTGCTATGCAGAAGCTAGGGTATTCTGGGTGGCTGTTAGGGTGTTGCTAGGCTATTCAGCATGGTTGCTATGGTGTTGCTGGGGTACTCTGGGTGGTTGCTACGGTGTTTGTTTGCCGTTACTAGGTTACTCGGGTGGACACTATGGTGTTGCTATGCAGTTACTGAGGTATTCTTGGTGGTTGCTAGGGTGTTGCTATATGGTTACAGACAGACAGACAGACAGATAAACTGACAGGTAGACAAACAGACAGACTGACAGGTAGACAGACAGACAGACTAACAGGCAGACAGACAGACAGACTAACAGGCAGACAGACAGACAGACAGACTAACAGGCAGACAGACTGACAGGCAGACAGACAGACTAGCAGGCAGACAGACTGACAGGCAGACAGACAGACTAGCAGGCAGACAGACAGACAGACAGACAGACAGACTAACAGACAGACTAACAGGCAGACAGACAGACTAACAGACAGACTAACAGACTGACAGGTAGACAGACAGACAGAGACTGAAAGGTAGACTGACAGACAGACTAACAGGCAGACAGACAGACAGAGACTGAAAGGTAGACTGACAGACTGACAGGTAGACAGACAGACAGACAGGCAGACAGGCAGGCAAAAAAAAAAAATTCAAGCCCGGCCTTGAATTATCAGAGAATGTTCATTCTCTGATAATTCTGTCACACTCAGAAATGCTTCCCATCACATTACAGCAGTGAAGGGTCTTCATTCACACTGGCTTTCAGGCTGTGGCTTATTGCTTAAGTCATTAAATCTGATGGTGTGCAAATGAACATTCATGTTGTTTCTGTATATGGGGGGTGTGGGTTAATAAAGCAGACGACAATTAACTAGCCAAACCTCATCAGTGTCTCAGCGGCTATAAAGTCGGAGTTTCTCACAAACGCTATCCTTATCTTTACTACATCACCAAACGCTTGATTCAAGACCGCATGAAACACATGAGAGGACAGACGGACCCGTTAAACCAGTTATCAGGTCTGCTGCCGCATGCGTGTGTGCTCGAGGGAGCGGCGCGAGCATCTCCTGAGAGGAGCACCAGCTGGCTGCTCCATTATTCATGAATCGGGGTTCGGGATCACGCTCAAACACACAAACTCCAGTCACAACACTCCAGTGTGCAAACACAAGCAAAACAAACGGAAACACAACGCTGACTTCTGAAGAAGACGTGGCTCTAATCGTCCCTGTGTCATTACACACCCACTCTAACCAGTGCGGCTTTAATGCTGAGCGCCACACGCCGAGTCTGACTGCGCTTCTGCCAGCTTCCGCTCGGCTTACGACCACAACAGAAATTGCTTTTGGATTATCGACTGAGAAACGCCTGCACTGTTGTGCAAGTTTGTTTGGGATTCTTGTCAGAGGATGCACAAACATACAGTGATTTTCACACTGCAAAATGATGTCTTGTTTTCCGATACAAATATCTAAACATTCTTAAATCAGGATACATTTACTGGAGAAGAGAAATGACTGAAGATATTAGGTCTTGCTTTATGAAAAATGAATCAAAATGAAGTGAGTTTATGCTTAAAAATAGAACAAATATCTGCCAAAAAAACCTTATTCAAACGAAAAATCTTTATAAGTTTATAAATTTATAAATATTTAAGTGCAGAAGAACATTAGACAGTTAAAGACACTAGTTAAAGACTGGTGTCTTCATTTATAGACACAATATCAAATACATGTATATAAAAACAACTCACGCTGTATGTTTAAACTCATGAATATGTCTGTCATTAAAAGCATAAACATGATTTATTCATGACGCTCTCATTAGACGCACCTGCTGCAGATCATTCAACCACAAATCATTTATTACCAAGACCGTAACCATGTCTTGAACATTGGGGGGACCAAAGGTTTTTTTTTTTTTTTTTTATTTTTTTTTATTTAAATAAATTTAATAATTAAATGATTAAAAGGGATTTAAAGGGATAGTTCACCCAAAAATGAAAATTATCCCATGATTTACTCCCTCAAGTCATCCTAGGTGTATATGTCTTTCAGACGAATAAAATCAGTTATATTAGAAAAGTCCTGGCTCTTCCAAGCTTTATAATGGGAATAAATGGCTGTGCATCCATCCATCATAAAAGTGCATCCATCCATCATAAAAGTGCATCTATCCATCATAAAAGTGCATCCATCCATCATAAGTGCATCTATCCATCATAAGTGCATCTATCCATCATAAAAGTGCATCCATCCATCATAAAAGTGCATCTATCCATCATAAGTGCATCCATCCATCATAAAAGTGCATCCATCCATTATAAAAATGCATCCATCCATCATAAGTGCATCTATCCATCATAAAAGTGCATCCATCCATCATAAAAGTGCATCTATCCATCATAAAAGTGCATCTATCATCATAAAAGTGCATCTATCCATCATAAAAGTGCATCTATCCATTATAAAAGTGCATCCATCCATCATAAGTGCATCTATCCATCATAAAAGTGCATCTATCATCATAAAAGTGCATCTATTCATCATAAAAGTGCATCTATCATCATAAAAGTGCATCCATCCATTATAAAAGTGCATCTATCCATCATAAAAGTGCATCTATCATCATAAAAGTGCATCCATCCATTATAAAAGTGCATCCATCCATTATAAAAGTGCATCCATCCATCATAAGTGCATCTATCAATCATAAAAGTGCATCTATCATCATAAAAGTGCATCTATCATCATAAAAGTGCATCTATCCATCCATCATAAAAGTGCATCTATCATCATAAAAGTGCATCCATCCATTATAAAAGTGCATCCATCCATCATAAGTGCATCTATCAATCATAAAAGTGCATCTATCATCATAAAAGTGCATCCATCCATTATAAAAGTGCATCCATCCATCATAAGTGCATCTATCCATCATAAAAGTGCATCTATCATCATAAAAGTGCATCTATCCATCATAAGAGTGAAACGATGCGTTTGTGTAAGAAAAAATCCATATTTAAAACTTTATAAAGTAAATTATCTAGCTTTAATTTCTCGCAGTTCAAACTGCTTACACTACATCTGACGACATTGCACACCAGTTACGCTCGGAGTCGTGTGGAGCAGTTATATGATGGACAGATTCACGTTTATGGACTTCAAAAACTACCCATCAAGTCAATGCCATTATAAAGCTTGGAAGAAGTCAGGACATTTTTAATATAACTCAGATTTTATTCGTCTGAAAGAAGAATGTCATATACACCTAGGATGACTTGAGCGTGAGCAAATCATGGACTAATTTTCATTTTTGTGTGAAATAAGAATGGTAAAAGTTGTTCTAGATCTAAATATAACCTATATAGTAATCAATTTAAACTCTTTGCAAATAATATTTTTAGGAATATGCACTCTTGTTTGTATGTATGTTACTGTGGGTCGTTAAACATTTATCATAAAACAGTTGTCAAATATTAAAGAGGTGGTTGATTATGATTTGACTTTTTTTAACTGTAGTGAGTGTGTAGTGTCGCTGTTTGAGCATAAACAACATCTGCAAAGTTACGACTCTCAAAGTTCAGAGCAAAGGGAGACACTTTCTTTTAAAGCATTCACTTTTTAAGGACTACAACAAACAGCTGGTAGGGACTACAACAAGCTTCTTCAGTAACTTCTTAATCACTAACCCTGAAATTTACATAAACCCCGCCCCCGGGAACACACAACAAAGGGGGTGAGATTATCATGATAGAATATTCTAATTAATGACTCAAGATCGTTAACTCAAATTCATCAACTATCCCTTCAGAATCGTCCTGTCTCATTCTACATGTTGTCTCTTCTTCTTGAGTCTCTCCATCATTGTCCGACTCAGGTTTGATCATAAAAGGCTGAACAGTTTCATTGCGTGTCTGCGTGAGGTAATCAGAGCTGCTAACATGAGCTCTTGAAGCTCCGCCCCATGAGCAGCAGCTCATTTGCATTTAAAGGGACGCACACAAAAACATTTTCACATGCTCACCCTCAAAAACTGACAATTTTAACATGCTATAAAAAATTATCTTTGGGGTATTTCGAGCTAAAACTTCACATACACACTCTGGGGACATCAGAGACTTATTTTACATCTTGTTAAAAGGTTCAATCAACCACCTCTTTAAATGTTTAGCTACTTTTATCTAGCCACACACATACTCTTTCAACTAAAAGTGCCGCGTTTGACCATTAACTTTTTAAAATGTCCGCCAATCCAAAACAAATAACAGAGTGGTCCGTAGAGCAACATTAAGAAATATCAAATATTGGGTGGGACAATTTGGCCATTTCTACTTTTTGTGGGGGGACTTGTCAGACATTGTGACCAGTGCATGAAAAAGCATAGTTTTTCTACGATTGTCATGTGATGTATAAAAGCAGAAGACACTGCCGTATAAACACAAACACTTCCCTCATGATTCATGCTGTGTGAGTGTGTCCCAGAATGTGTCGACCGTCTCACTTGAGGTTTACAGCACTGTTACCACAGTAAAGTTTATAGCAGGCGATCCATCACGACTAAGAGCTCTTCAGCACATTGCTTAGCAACAGCTCACCGAGTGCACTTAACAGACAGCTTCTAGAAGAGAACTACTATAAAAAGCAATAACCTACAGCCGTGTCTATATGTCAACACCTCACAAGCTCCAGCAGACGCTCGCTCGGGTCACATGACTCAAAGATTCTCGGAAATCACACTCCGAACGTTTCACTGCAGAGACGGGCTGTGGAGAGCTGTGATATCAGTCTTCCTGCACTAACAGACTTAAGGGATGCCAGATCTTTCTTCTGTTTCATTTCCTCTATTGCTTCTTAGTTCACTTAAACGTGGGGTAAGTGCTTTCTGGTAATCACCAATTTCAAATCACCAAAACAAACACGCCCCTATTTTGATAGCTCCGCCCCACACATACGTAACCCAGGTAACGACTATGGCGGAGTCATCCCTTCCATCCCAAAAGCACAAACCGTTCTCGTGAACAACTCGATAGCACGAGCACGACAGTCCAGCTAACGAACATATTACAATTATGACCAGATTAGAGGGTTATATAGATCATGAAAAGAGGAAACAAACATATATTAGGAGTTTATTATCTTACTGTTTGGACACACTTTGGGAGCTGACGCTTGAAACAGACAGTGAGGAGGTTTAGATGCTCCAGGGTTATACGGTGTGGAAATGAACGGGTCTTTATCATCGCTGATGTGAACAACCATACGATCACAAATGGACAAGCAAGCGAACATGACACGCAGGCATATTCAAGCAAAAGCCAGCATATATTAGTTCTGTCAAACAAAACAAACCCACTGTTACTCGCCTATCGGGAAGAAATAAAGCAATCTCTGCCTTCCCTCCGTGAGTTCTCTCCAGCGCTGGAAAGCTGATCCGATATTTACATGGGTCCTAATTCTTGCCTAATCATAATGTGTGTTTTTTATCTTTTATCACGCTCTCTGTCGTCGCTCGGCTAATGTCCACCCTGTCTTTTGAAAAATGACGTGCACTGAGCGCCCTCTTCTCCCCGTCATTAGTAGACACGCCCCTTACTGCTGATTGGCTATCAGTTTGTTTAGGTACTCGGGCCGAGACACTTTTCTAAAGCAGTTCTGAAATAACACTTACCCCACCTTTAAACCCTTTGGTGCATCGGAACACTTGGTGACTTTTGTGGCACTTACTATGCAAATACACACAAAAAAACTTGTGGAGATGATTGGAAAAGGTGAAATTGTCCTCAAAAAGGGAAAAAACTAAACAAAAAAAGATCACTGTTTGGGTGAACAAGCTACAATGCAGCCACGATGCAAAAACCATAACGAAGGGGTTAATTGAAAAAGAACTGTACACATTTTACATTGATATAAAATGGCCTGTACTGTGATAAAAATGTAGACAAAAGGATGATTAAAATATGTTTATTTATTTTATAAATATAATTATTTAATAATAAAAACGTAATAAAGGGGTTAATTGAAAAATAATTAAAAACAAAATATGACAGTGATATAAAATGGTCTGTACTGTGATACAAATTTAGAACGAAAAAATAAAATATTTTTATATATATTTTATGAATGTATTTTGTTTGTTAAAATATTATTTAATCAGTTAATTTTAATTAAAATATTTTCATATATATTTTATAAATATAATGTTTTAATTACTGGGTTGAGTACGCCTGACCCAGGATCTGTGTAACACAAAACTACACAAACACTGGGTTGTAATATTATTATTTAATTATTTAATTTTAATTAAAATATTTTCATATGTATTTTATTAATATTGTTTTTAAATTAAAATATTTCATTTGTATTAAAATATTTTCATATGCATTTAATATATATATATATATATATATATATATATATATATATATATATATATATATATATATATATATATATATATATATATATATATATATATATATATATATATATATATCATTTATTTATTAAAATATTATTTAATTAGATCATTTTAATTAAAATATTTTCATATGTATTTTATTTCATATATATTTTATTAATATTTTTATTTAGTTAAATTTTTATTAAAATATTTGTATATATTTTATTATTCTAAATAAAAGAATATTTATATTCAACTTGCATATTTTACTTAAAAATAAATGTTTGATTCTTTAAATAAATGTATTAATTGATTAATAAAAGTATGTTTGTCATATGTCACTGTCAAGCAATTTCTTGAGTCATTAGCCGCTAAAGGTAAATAACTGGAGAATAAAGTGCAGTAAATGATAAAACTGTTTAAAAGCCGCAAACAGACTGTTTTTGTACAGCTAAAGTAATGCAAGTGTCTAAAACCACAAGTTAAAAAATAGCCAAATGTGCTCTTATATGTTAAAACATAAGGTCAATATTTGTGTGGGTCATGTCTTCATTAATAAAGTCATATGTGGTAAAATGACTTGATGCAAATATTTGGTGAAATATCAAAAGCACTGCATCTGTGAGAAACTTTGATTCTGTGTGGAGTAAAGTTATGATCAGTGATTCTGTTTGTGTTAGACTTCAGTCCAGATCCTCAGCGTTCCCATGAAACCTGAGAGGATTCATCCCTGAGTCCGAGACGGAGTCTTCAGCGCTAAACGACTCTCAGACCGATCCCTGCTGCCGTGTGTTCACAGAGCTCATGCATTATTAATAACCCTCGCTATGATGTGTCTATGAACAAAGGCCCTCTGGAGCGGATGACCCACGCTCTCGTGAAGATCATCGGCAAACATGGAGAATGTGAGAGAAGCCCAAACCAAATAGAAAAACATCAGAACAGATCACACAAATAAGATGTAATGAGGGCGGATGATAAGAAAATCAATATTCTACATGTGCACTATCATTCAGCAAGGACTCATTAAACGGATCAAAAGTGACAGTAAAACTTTAATAATGTTACAAAAGATTCCATTTCAGAAAAACGCTGTTCTATTCATCAAAGAGTCCTGAGAAATAAAATGCATCAGTTTCTACAGAGATATGAACTGCTCTCAACACTGCTAATAATCATAAATGTGTGTTGATCATCAGATCCTCATATGAGCATGATCAGTGAAGGATCATGTGACACTGAAGACTGGAGTAATGATGATAAACTCAGCTTTGATCACAGGAATAAATCACACTTTACTATATATTCACACAGAGAACAGCTGATCTACACTGGAGGAGTATTACACTGATCTACTGGAGTTATGAGCAGATTCATGCAGTCGTAGTAACGGGTTTTCATGCATTTGCTCTGAAATTATTATTTCTGTCAAGCATCAGTTATTGAAATTAATTCAATGATTAATAAAAATCATGAAATATTTATTGATGAATGAAAATGATTATGTATGAAATATTGGCGCATGATTAATTAAATGTTTAATGAAAAATTATTAAATATGAATTATTGGTGCATATAAATACAAATGATTAAATATTTAATGATTAATGAAAAATGATTAAATATGAATTATTGCCGCATATAAATGAAAATGATTAAATATGTATATTTCCTTGTTCATTCTGTGAAAACATGCCTTGATTATTTATACGATTTTTACTCCTTGTATTACACATTTGGAATCTTCTTAATCATTAAATATTTCATTTTTATTTATATGCACCACATATAATAATTCATAGGCATAAACAGCAATATTGACCAAAATATGTTTCCTAAATAACAGTTATTTGTCCAGTTTGATTCATTTGTTAATCAGTCCACACCATTTCAGGGAATCAAAACGTCAATCATTCACTCAAACGTTATTAAATCAGAACGCTCTCACTCACCAGACATGAAACTAGATGAATAAAAGCACATTAATATCACAATATTCATGACGTTGCCTAATTAATGGCCATATCATGAATATTCATCGCTCAGCTGAAGTGTGTGAGATGTGTGTTGTGCCTGTGCCACTAAAGGAAACAGGAAATGAGCTTCACACTGTGATCAATTAGCAGAGTCAGTGGGTGAAGCGCTATGGAGCGGGAGCTTCCTGACGGCACATGCTTTATCTGCCATCCACAGTCTCCACCGACACCACATCCATACACCAAACACACAAACCTTCCCTGACGTCTCTGGATCTCTGCTGTCCCCATCCCTCACTGGGACAGATGAGCCGTGTACAAACTCAACACACTCCAAGGATTTAAGCCACTCGTGTGAACGATTCATTACACTGATTCAGTGTGTTTGATTGACTCTTTAAAAGAACCAACTCACACTCTAGAAAATCGATTTATTTATTTCAGCCCAAATCCTGACGTAACAACCCAGTGTTTGGGTAGTTTTTGTGTTACCCGGATCCCGGTTCAGACGTAACGACCCAGCGTTTGGGTAGTTTTTGTGTTACCCAGATCCCGGGTCAGACGTAACGACCCAGTGTTTGGGTAGTTTTTGTGTTACCCAGATCCCGGTTCAGACGTAACAACCCAGCGATTGGGTAGTTTTTGTGTTACCCGGATCCCGGTTCAGACGTAACAACCCAGCGATTGGGTAGTTTTTGTGTTACCCGGATCCCGGTTCAGACGTAACGACCCAGTGTTTGGGTAGTTTTTGTGTTACCCAGATCCCGGGTCAGACGTAACGACCCAGTGTTTGGGTAGTTTCTGTGTTACCCAGATCCCGGGTCAGACGTAACGACCCAGTGTTTGGGTAGTTTTTGTGTTACCCAGATCCCGGGTCAGACGTAACGACCCAGTGTTTGGGTAGTTTTTGTGTTACCCAGATCCCGGGTCAGACGTAACGACCCAGTGTTTGGGTAGTTTTTGTGTAACCCAGTTCTGTCCTATATTTACCCAGCCGTTGGGTTAAAAACAACCCAATGAGTGCAGATTAATTTGTGACTGAGTTTCACTACACTGGTCGAACTGTATGCGTGTTTTGTGTGGATCTGAATCTGATCGAGTTACAGGGAGACAACAAAGCTACCAGAATCCATCCCTGTAACTCATTATATATTCCGTTCAGATGTTCTCCTGCAGATTCAGTGCAGGGCTCACTGACAGAACAAGATATTACATGTCACTGAGAAGATTATTGGGAGAAAAGACTGTCAGGGATAACAGTCAGAGGTAAGACTGCGCGGAGGAGGAGGATGAACACAGAAAAAAACAAAAGAAATGCAGAAGAAAACAGAAAAAACAAGAACATGGAGGAACACCAAATAATGCAGAAGAACAGAATAGAAACAGAACGAAGAAGAACAGAGAACACAGAGTCGTCCACTGTAGGCGAGTTGTGATGAACCCAAATGCAGTTTGTTTAACATAAACTTGAACAAAATACAAACAAAGACCTTGCTTGGTTTGGAACATGGAACCCACCAACAACGGTAACACGGAACAATACTAGACCAAAACGCATGGCAAACATGAGGGCTTAAATACACAGAGACTACTAATGACTAGACAAAGGACACCAGTGAACAATTAAACACATGACAAGGGAGCTCATGGCAATGGCGAAAGACAGTGACTAAACTAGTGATGCAAAGTCCGATTCATTTCCGCGAATCAGTTCTTTTCAAGCAGTTCAGCTCAATGAACCAGTTCAAAAAGGTGATTCATAGGTTCCTGACGTCATCATGCAATGATGTCACTATGCATTTGGTCGGCTCACTGCTCTTTTCACACTGCATGACTATCTGGGGTATCATTCAGTGTCTGCTGTGTTCACACTGACCGATGGATCGGTGACAGGAGGTTTCACACTGACCGATGGATCGGTGACAGGAGGTTTCACACTGACCGATGGATCGGTGACAGGAGGTTTCACACTGACCGATGGATCGGTGACAGGAGGTTTCACACTGCATGACTATCTGGGGTAGTGGTCAGTGTCTGCTGTGTTCACACTGACCGATGGATCGGTGACAGGAGGTTTCACACTGCATGACTATCTGGGGTAGTGGTCAGTGTCTGCTGTGTTCACACTGACCGATGGATCGGTGACAGGAGGTTTCACACTGACCGATGGATCGGTGACAGGAGGTTTCACACTGACCGATGGATCGGTGACAGGAGGTTTCACACTGACCGATGGATCGGTGACAGGAGGTTTCACACTGACCGATGGATCGGCGACAGGAGGTTTCACACTGACCGATGGATCGGCGACATGAGGTTTCACACTGACCGATGGATCGGTGACAGGAGGTTTTCACTGCATGACTATCTGGGGTAGTGGTCAGTGTCTGCTGTGTTCACACTGACCGATGGATCTGCGACAGGAGGTTTCACACTGCATGACTATCTGGGGTAGTGGTCAGTGTCTGCTGTGTTCACACTGACCGATGGATCTGCGACAGGAGGTTTCACACTGCATGACTATCTGGGGTAGTGGTCAGTGTCTGCTGTGTTCACACTGACCGATGGATCGTGACAGGAGGTTTCACACTGCATGACTATCTGGGGTAGTGGTCAGTGTCTGCTGTGTTCACACTGACCGATGGATCGCGACAGGAGGTTTCACACTGCATGACTATCTGGGGTAGTGGTCAGTGTCTGCTGTGTTCACACTGACCGATGGATCGGCGACAGGAGGTTTCACACTGCATGACTATCTGGGGTAGTGGTCAGTGTCTGCTGTGTTCACACTGACCGATGGATCGGTGACAGGTTTCACACTGACCGATGGATCGGCGACAGGAGGTTTCATACTGCATGACTATCTGGGGTAGTGGTCAGTGTCTGCTGTGTTCACACTGACCGATGGATCGGTGACAGGTTTCACACTGACCGATGGATCGGCGACAGGAGGTTTCACACTGCATGACTATCTGGGGTAGTGGTCAGTGTCTGCTGTGTTCACACTGACCGATGGATCTGGCGACAGGAGGTTTCACACTGCATGACTATCTGGGGTAGTGGTCAGTGTCTGCTGTGTTCACACTGACCGATGGATCGGTGACAGGAGGTTTCACACTGACCGATGGATCAGTGACAGGAGGTTTCACACTGACCGATGGATCGGTGACAGGAGGTTTCACACTGCATGACTATCTGGGGTAGTGGTCAGTGTCTGCTGTGTTCACACTGACCGATGGATCGGCGACAGGAGGTTTCACACTGCATGACTATCTGGGGTAGTGGTGGTGTCTGCTGTGTTCTGACCGATGGATCGGTGACAGGTTTCACACTGACCGATGGATCGGCGACAGGAGGTTTCACACTGCATGACTATCTGGGGTAGTGGTCAGTGTCTGCTGTGTTCACACTGACCGATGGATCGGTGACAGGAGGTTTCACACTGACCGATGGATCAGTGACAGGAGGTTTCACACTGACCGATGGACGGTGACAGGACCGCTGACTGATGGATCGGTGACAGGAGGTTTCACACTGCATGACTATCTGGGGTAGTGGTCAGTGTCTGCTGTGTTCACACTGACCGATGGATCGGTGACAGGAGGTTTCACACTGCATGACTATCTGGGGTAGTGGTCAGTGTCTGCTGTGTTCACACTGACCGATGGATCGGTGACAGGTTTCACACTGACCGATGGATCGGCGACAGGAGGTTTCACACTGCATGACTATCTGGGGTAGTGGTCAGTGTCTGCTGTGTTCACACTGACCGATGGATCGCGACAGGAGGTTTCACACTGCATGACTATCTGGGGTAGTGGTCAGTGTCTGCTGTGTTCACACTGACCGATGGATCGGCGACAGGAGGTTTCACACTGCATGACTATCTGGGGTAGTGGTCAGTGTCTGCTGTGTTCACACTGACCGATGGATCGGTGACAGGAGGTGTCACACTGACCGATGGATCGGTGACAGGAGGTTTCACACTGACTGATGGATCGGTGACAGGAGGTTTCACACTGCATGACTATCTGGGGTAGTGGTCAGTGTCTGCTGTGTTCACACTGACCGATGGATCGGTGACAGGAGGTTTCACACTGCATGACTATCTGGGGTAGTGGTCAGTGTCTGCTGTGTTCACACTGACCGATGGATCGGTGACAGGAGGTTTCACACTGACCGATGGATCGGCGACAGGAGGTTTCATACTGCATGACTATCTGGGGTAGTGGTCAGTGTCTGCTGTGTTCACACTGACCGATGGATCGGTGACAGGTTTCACACTGACTGATGGATCGTGACAGGAGGTTTCACACTGACTGATGGATCGTGACAGGAGGTTTCACACTGACCGATGGATCGTGACAGGAGGTTTCACACTGACCGATGGATCGGTGACAGGAGGTTTCACACTGACCGATGGATCGGCGACAGGAGGTTTCACACTGACCGATGGATCGGCGACAGGAGGTTTCACACTGACCGATGGATCTGCGACAGGAGGTTTCACACTGCATGACTATCTGGGGTAGTGGTCAGTGTCTGCTGTGTTCACACTGACCGATGGATCGGTGACAGGAGGTTTCACACTGCATGACTATCTGGGGTAGTGGTCAGTGTCTGCTGTGTTCACACTGACCGATGGATCGGCGACAGGAGGTTTCACACTGCATGACTATCTGGGGTAGTGGTCAGTGTCTGCTGTGTTCACACTGACCGATGGATCGGTGACAAGAGGTTTCACACTGCATGACTTTACAATAGGAAGAATCACAGACAACTCTCTTCTGCAAACTACATTTCACAACCAAACACACGTGAGAAGTCACAAGGAAACAACGCGAGATCATGCATGCATCAGACCGGAGTTCTCGCGCGAGACTGAAATTATCATCAAAAATGATAAACTGCAGAAAGCTTGCGATCCAAATTGTCTGTGTGCTGATTTGCAGCGAAAAGCAGAAAAAGAAAAAAGATTACGGCGGAGGAAATGATTGGGGAGACACAGGGAGCAATGATTGTGTTCTGCAAAGAGAGTTGGAGTAAATAAATAATTGTTCAATGTGCTGCTGTTGCGGCTGGCCAAGCAAATGTTTGTGCTTTGTGTCTGTTTGATAGAATTGTGAATATATCTATTAAAATACTGATATTCTGGTCTATAACTCCTCCCCCCTGTATCTCGCTCTCTCATTGGCTGTCGGTCATCGCTGATGTCATTTTCACACAGCAGGAGTTTGATTCGCCGACAGGTCCAGATATTCAGCATGTCAAATACCTCCCGGGTGATTCTCTCTGATCACGTCTCTGATCATTCACACTGCGTGGCTGTCACTCGCGTGCACGAGCACTGATTTGCCTATGATTTACGATAATTGAGATTTCGCAAAAGCTGTCGGCGAGTCAAATCGGGGCTAACATCGGGCAGTGTGAACTCGGCATTACCGGTTTGGAACGTCATGAGGGTGAGGCATTAATGACAGAATTTACATTTTTGGGTTAACTATCCCTTTAAAGTTAAAATTTTCTAGTAAATATTGCACTGTAAATACTGTTATATTGGCACAAATGAATGAAAATGATTAAACGTGATTCTTCTAGTGTTCATTCAGAGAAAAATCCTTTCCTTGATTATTAGAGCTTACTATATTTTACTATATTTTTCCATGAATCATTTTGACTTTACTTGACCACAGTGACTGACTGGTTCAACTGTACACTGTAAAAATAGATCTAAGTTGTAAATAAAAGAGATTATTGAGTACGTTTTACAAGAAAACACCATTTGTTTAGTTTTTTCTACTTCAAATATACTTTCTAATTCAAATGTGTTACTTGCTATTCCTTTGTAATGGCAGTTTCAGAGTGAAAATAGTGTCTACGTCACATTTTTGTCCGGTGTAAATGCTTATATTCCTCATTTGTAACTTTGGATGAAAGCATCTGCTAAATTAATAAATGTAAATAAAATTAAAAATTTAAAAAAATCAGAGCAATAACAAATTAAATATCTCTGTATAATCCCATTTTTAGTGATGTCTGGCCTAGGAGAATTGATATATTCACCCATTATTCAGATATTATTAAAGGTTTTGTAGTAGTTGTGCTTGTTGATTGTTTTATATGTGATGATAATGCAATGAAACATGACAAATTGTGCAATACAATTTGTGTCCAGGCTGTCATACAAAGAAATTATGAACGTGTAAAAACAAGAGAGAACCAACAAAATATTAATAACTGATTGACTGGTAAAATAAAACCTGTAGCTGTAGTTTTGCCAAATCATTTTCCACATGTTTATATGGTTTAATCGAACTTGTGGGTTCATTAAAAGACAAGCATGTCTTTCGGCCGCTGCCGTATGTCCGGCACAGATTTGTCCGGTGTGTTATAGCCCTCGTGCAGCATCTTTAACTCCTAATATAGCATAATGATGACGTGAAGCGACACACACCTGCTTTAGCTTTGAGAGCGGCACTCAATCACTGCGACGGAGTCTGTTGCACGTGCTGTAGACGCTCGAAGGGTTAATACTGGGTCAGATTGCTGAGATGAATCTGTTTATGAATGGTTCAAAAAGACATCAGTCTAAAACACTGTCATTTACAGCGCTAACAGGAGCTGTTCTTTCATATGCAAGCAAAGACTATAAGTGAAATATACACAAGTACAACAATTAAAGAATTCACTTTCAATGCATGGAAAATAGCAGCTGGAAAACAATCTGCACTATCAAAACAAAAAGGACAACAGGGTCAGAACTTGCATGAGATATTCCTTTAAGACTAATACATGATACAACACTGATAATAATCATAAATGAGTGTTGATCATCAGATCCTCATATGAGAATGATCAGTGAAGGATCATGTGACACTGAAGACTGGAGTAATGATGATAAATTCAGCTTTGATCACAGGAATAAATCACACTTTACTATATATTCACACAGAGAACAGCTGATTTACACTGGAGGAATATTGCACAATTTTTAATTATTCCAAACTTTCGAACGCTAGTGGATGTCTCTTTCTCTCTCTAAGTTCATATGCATGTAAATAAAACAGAAGTGGGTCAGACACACATATAACATGCAAGATAGGTGAAATGTAAATCCTAAATATGTCTTGGTCCATAAGAGTCAGACGTCATGTCTTCATGTCTAATGATCGCTGGCGTCTGGGTCAAACACGCGAGACACAGACGGATGAGCCGGTCAGAGAGGATTTGAGCTGCTCTATTCTCAGCTGTTTCAATCGCTCAACAACATGCACAAAGTCAGCATGAAATGGAGGTTGCACTCGTCTTTTCTTCTCTATTGTGCCATATATCAGAGTAAAACGCTTCTCAAACAAGAACAAATGTAGGGCGGGGCTTGATTTAGTCCGTGGGGGATTGATTATATAGTTGTTGTTTGCTATTGGTGGATCTCATGTGAGTGACAGGCTGCCCCGCCCTCATGGATTTAATCACCGTTAGTGTGAACGCACATCTACAGATCAACACAGAAGCAGCCGATCAAAGCTCTATGAGATTTTCATAAAGCATCACAGTCAGGTACTGGACACTGTTTCCTGGAAATAACTTTTCCTCTATATGCTTGTGAAAAATAACAACAACCCAGCAATAAGAGAACAGAATGACTTTCAAGCATTTATTCATTTAGCAAACACTCTTCAAATTGACTATAAATTATACATTTTGAGAAATTCAAATGTGATAAATGTCATATGGAGTCTAATATTAGCTTTAAAAGGACAAAACAATTTATTCTGAATAATAACAGAACGAGGTTTTCAAGCACACACGATGACGAATCTGTTCACAGGTGGTAACAGGTAAACTTTAACCTTCTAACACTTCGGATGAAGCAACAAAAGCAATGCCGTCGACGGCGCTGGCGTTGTGTTTCTAGACACGAGATTCTAGACACGTTTCTAGACGAAGAAGTGTGTTTCTGGTGTGAAGGAAAGATCACCTTGTTCAACTTCCCAAATAACCCAGTGTTAAGGGAACAGTGGATGCAGTTTGTGTTTCCGGAGTTCTGCAGGTGTGTGTTTGTTCCCGGTCAGTTTCACCCGGTCCCCGAGTGAAACTGCAACAAGTGTGTGTGTTTTGTTGGGAATCGGCGCGTAAGTGCATATAATGTGAACAACACCAACGTATAGTGTGTGTGTGTGTGAGAGAGAGTGTGAGTGTGGAGGAGTGAGTGAGTGAGTGAGTGAGTGAGTGAGTGAGTGAGTGAGTGAGTGAGTGAGTGAGTGAGTGAAAGTGAGAGAGTGAATGTGCGAGAGTGTGAGTGTGTGAGAGAGTGAGAGAGTGAGTGAGTGAGTGAGTGAGTGAATGCGTGTGAGAGTGTGAGAGTGTGAGAGTGAGTGAGTGAGTGAGTGAGTGAGTGAGTGAGTGTGTGAGTGAATGTGTGGTGAGTGAGTGTGTGTGAGAGTGAGTGAGGAGTGAGTGAGTGAGTGAGTGAGTGAGTGAGTGAGTGAGTGTTGAGTGAGTGGTGAGTGAGTGAGTGAGTGAGTGTGTGTATGTATGTGTGTGTGAGTGTGGTGGAGGAGTGAGTGAGTGAGTGAGTGAGTGAGTGAGTGAGTGAGTGAGTGAGTGAGTGAGTGAGTGAGTGTGAGTGTGAGTGAGTGTGTGAGTGAATGAGTGGTGAGTGGTGAGTGAGGTGGTGAGTGAGTGAGTGAGTGAGGTGTGAGTGAGGAGAGGTGAGTGTGGTGAGTGAGTGTGAGTGAGTGAGTGAGTGTGAGTGAGTGAGTGTGAGTGAGTGAGTGAGTGAGTGTGAGTGAGTGAGTGTCTGAGAGAGAGTGTGAGTGAGTGAGTGAGTGAGTGTGGTGGTGAGTGAGTGTGAGTGAGTGAGAGTGAGGTGAGTGTGAGTGAGTGTGAGTGGTGAGTGAGTGTGGAGTGAGTGAGTGAGGAGTGAGTGAGTGAGTGTGAGTGAGTGAGTGTCTGAGAGAGAGTGTGAGTGAGTGAGTGAGTGAGTGAGTGAGTGTGAGAGTGAGTGAGGGAGTGAGTGAATGAGTGTTGAGTGAGTGTGAGTGTGAGTGAGTGTTGAGAGTTAGTGAGTGAGAGTGAGTGAGAGAGTGAGTGTGTGAGAGAGAGTGTGAGTGAGTGTGAGAGTGAGTAAGTGAGTGAGTGTGAGAGTGAGCAAGTGAGTGAGTGAGTGTTGAGTGAGTGTTGAGTGAGCGAGTGAGTGAGTGAGTGAGTGAGTGTTGAGTGAGTGAGTGTGAGTAAGTGAGTGAGTGTGAGAGTGAGTGTGAGTGAGTGAGTGTGAGAGTGAGTGTGAGAGTGAGTGTGTGAGAGAGTGAGTGTGAGTGAGTGAGTGTGTGTTGAGTGAGTGAGTGAGTGAGTGTGTGTTGAGTGAGTGAGTGAGTGAGTGAGTGAGTGAGTGAGTGAGTGAGTGAGTGAGTGAGTGAGTGAGTGAGTGAGTGAGTTGATTGAGTGATGAGTGAGTGAGTGAGTGAATGAGTGAGTGAGTGAATGAGTGTACGAGTGTGAGAGTGAACGAGTGTGTGTGCAGAAACGGTGTGTGTTATGACCCTTTAAAAGATAATCGTTGCGTTTATGCAACCTGTGGCCTTTAGTTTAGTGAATGTCAGACTGAACTAACCCTGATTTCTCCTGCTGCAGTTTCCCACAGTTAGACTGTACACAGTTTTTGCTGGGGCTCCTTTCCTTTGATATGGTGAGGCGGGACAATCATTTAACACTCCTCAGACGTGTAGCATCTCGCCCAGGATTCAGATGGATGGTAAAGCCTCAGGAACACACACTACACACACACACAATGCCACACGTCCCAGGTGAAGCTGCAGCCCATTCTTCATGTCACACCAGTTCAGACCTGTTCATGAAACGCTCAGCTCACACACGTTTCAAGAGCGGTTAAAATTATTTCGGAATGTTCTCTGAATGTTCAAACGTCCAGTTTTTTAAATGTCGTTCTTGGTTATGCGAACATTCCATTTTAGAATTTTGCAAACAGTATGTGAATGTTACATTTGAATGTTCTCTGAACGTTCTGAAACAAGTAGTAACATTTAAAAAAATGTCAGACGAATGTCCAAATGTTTCAGGTAAAAAAGACCAGATAACTTTGAACAAACATTCTATTATCGTTACTGGAAGAACGTTTGTTCATAACGTTGAGAGAACCTAGCCAGAACTTTCTAAGAACATTCCCTGTTAAATGGGCTATTGTCACCGTGAGATATTTATCATTTATGCGACGGCAGGGAAGAGGAGATGCGTTAACCCTCATGCGGCAGAGATTTATTCACAAAAGATAATCCAGGAGACATGTAGACAACAACAGACAAACGACTGGAAACAAGGGGTTAACGAGGAACAGGTGTGAACGATTAATCACTATGGAAACTAATGAGGTAACTATGGAAACTCAAGAACCAAACACAGGAAGTTAACAGCAGAATACACTTCAAACTAAAAGTCCATATATCAAACCCAAGAAACACAAATACACAAGACACATGCAACTTTGAAAAATCCTTTTTTTACATTACTGTGATGTAGTTAATCTGGTTTATTTTTTTTTATTTTTTTTTTGACTAGTAGAAGTTCTGAATGGTGGTAAGTTAAAC
The DNA here is from genome assembly GCA_018749465.1 of Paracanthobrama guichenoti. NCBI lineage: Eukaryota > Metazoa > Chordata > Actinopteri > Cypriniformes > Gobionidae > Paracanthobrama > Paracanthobrama guichenoti. Next base: position 4,735,348 of record CM031951.1, on the reverse strand, counting down.
ATTTAGTAGCCAAATGAGGCCGGAGAGTGAAAAAGATCATGTTCTTAACTATAAAAACTAAACAATTACGCTTGCAACAAATACATTTGCAGAATACACATAATTTCTGCTCAAAATAATTTCAAATAAACAAGAATTATTAATTTATATTAATGATATTAATAATTAATTTATACACTATAAACTTGTGAAAATTAACAGTTATATATTTTATAGTTTTCTTTATCTTATAATATTTATGTTGTTTTATTTATGTAATGTGTTTGTAAAATCATAATTTTGTTATAATATTGTTTTGAACTGCTTGCTACAATGGTACTATTAACTAGTTTTCATTGTTTGTTTGTTTGCTTGCTTGTGGGTGCGGTGAGTTGTATTAAAACCAGACCAAAAATCCTAATAATCAAAATAAATCATAACAATTATTCATGTTAATAATAATAATACAAGGAACCCACAACATCTAATGCCCCTGTTTTTTAATGAATAGATAATAATAAATGATATTTCAGTGATATTTTGACGACTCAAATAGGAAATGTCCCCGGTATCCCTCTCAGAAATCTGGTCAGCTTACTTTACTCGGATCTGAACTTTTCCCTGGCGCGCGCGCACACAAACACGCGCACACACACACACACACACACACACACACACACTCGCTTGCGGTGCGATACACAAACACTTCATTATGAGATTAATAAGGCGGTTGGTTTTGAGGACGAGGATAAGGTCAGATGAG
>CM031951.1:4707106-4729606 GCA_018749465.1 Paracanthobrama guichenoti | reverse complement strand
TAAATATAAAATATTTCTTAAATGTGCATGTGTGTGAGTTTATGTACACATAATAATTATACACAGTACACACACGTATTATGTAAACACAAACGATGCGATTGATCACAATGAATTGTTTTAATTCCTAGCTACTAATTACATCTACAATCTAATTAGAGTAATCAGTACAGTAATCTATCTAAAAGTATCGCAGTACTTATTACTAATTCCTTTTAAATCCCATATCAATCTCAACCTGTTGAACAATACAAAGATAGATATGAAACTGTCTTTTAATTCATTCAAATAATGTAAAATTGCATAAATTATTCTTGAAATCATTCTTCTCATTATTTAAAGGGAGAAAGTTACATTGTCCACTATTGTTTCTATAGTATTTTTCCATACTATGGAAGTCAATGGAGCTGTTAAACTGAACTGTGTATGTGCATTTGAAACATTATGTTCTTCGTCCATGCAATAAATGCACGTCCCTGACCCTGAGTGAGCACGGTTATATATATCTCATCTGTGCCCTAGAAGAAAGTGTGAGACGAGCTGTAAAGCATCCCGTTTGCATGAGCACAAACACAAAGCGTCCCGCTCGCCCTCATTCCTCCCTCTTCAGGGAATCTCCTCTCCGTGAAACGCCTCGCAGGCCAGACGCGGTTCTCCTGACCACAGGCACCTCTGAGCCACCCAGAATGCACTGGGACCGTCGGGTCAAACATTCCTTCTGCCACAATCTTCTCTGAGGAGAAACCAAACGCTCCATGACCTTCAACATCATTTCATCCAGATTTACACTGATTTCAGAACAGCAGACGCAGCCGCCGCACTGAGAGTCGTGGGAGTTTCAGGGTTTATTTCAGGGCATTAATACTCATGCTCTACACACACATTTGTCATTTCAATATTTTGACTCACAGCTAACACAAAAATATGTTCTAAGAACCTTCTGCTAACATTCCCATTAAAACATTTTTTATTTCGGAATGTTCTGTGAATGTTCAAAACGTCCAGTTTTGCCAACATTCCATTTTGCAAACATTATGAGAACGTTACTTTTGAATGTTCTCTGAACATTCGAAACAAGTAGTAACATTTAAAACATGTTAGACTAAAACTAGGGCTGCAACTACACTGTAAAAAAAATATTGTTGGTTTAACTTAAAAAAGTAAGTAACCTGGTTGCCTTAAAATGTTGAGTTCATTGAAATTAAAAATGTATTGTATCTGAACTACATAAATAAATTAAAAACAATTGTGATAAATCATGAAAATACCACAATTTAGCATGTTTCACTGCATTATAACACAATTACGCAATATGCTTACACTATTTGAATAAAGGGTGATTCTCAAAAATGTTCATTGTATTAACTCAAATTTTTATTTCAATGAACTCAAAATTTTAAGGCAACCAGGTAACTTACTTTTTAAATATTTTTTTACAGTGTAACGATTATTTTGATAATTGATTAGTTGGTCGATTATTTTTTCAATTCATTGATTAATCGAATAAAAGGCCCAATTTGTTATTTATTGACAAACCACACTATTCTGACGCTGTCCTGACCGTGTCAGCTGAGTGCTATGAAAACATACATAGTGAATATATCTACCCGGACAAAAATGACCCATGGTTTTACAACAAATAAAACCAAAATTAATTAATTAATTAAAAAGGATTATTTATTCCATGGTAACTACAAATGAACCATGGTTTAGCTTCAAATCCATAGCTTAACTATGGTATTTGTGTGGTTATACACCAAAAAACATGGTTTTACTATAATAAAACCATGGTTCATTTTCGTAAGGATATTTCTGTGCTATACATCCTGTGCAAAAAAGTGACTAAGCAGTTTAAATCCCTACATTAAAATGATATTAAAGAAAAACACAAACGCACAAATGCTTTTACAGTTACTACTCTCTTAAAATACTTAAATTCAGCTTAAAATTTAGTGTCCAACAGCAGATATTTCAGCTAAATTAATGTTTTCGCGCTGAATATTAATCTGTGTCTGTGTTCTGTCTGTTTGATGCACGTGTGCGCGCAAACAGAATCGTTGTTGATGATTTTCATTATCGATCAGTGGTGGGCTGTCAGGGCCATCAGGGCCTTCTCTGCTGACTCGGTCAAAATCAAAAAAAAATCTAAATTCAATTAAATTAATGTGTCTGAACATGTCTAAATTCAATTAATGTCTATTTCAGTTCATTTCAATTATATTTTTTGTGTGCTGAGCTGTATTTTCCATATGTCATCATCTAAACGCATCACAGCTCCGTGGACCAGCACTAGTAGTTTAGCTAGCCATACGTTCAGTGAAGCTGCCATTTTCCATTTGATCACAGCCTTGACTGACATGTGTCATCAGCCAATCAAATTTTGATGTGTAGTGATAGAACGCCCCAGAGGCCCAGCGACGTGTCTGCACTACCCCCGCTGATGTCATCAGCCGTTTGAACTTTTGCCAGGTTGCGAGCGACCGATGTGAAATAAGCTATGGCTGCTGCGGATGACGGGATGAGTTCTAATGAGCTTCGTGTGCATCCTGATGTCAAGCCGGTAACGTTTGCTGACAAGCTGTGTTTTTTCTGTTTCTTTTGATGTTCTTGTTGGTCCGTGTTTTGTTTGTTTGAGAGTATTGGTGCCAGTGAGTTGATTTTGATTCATTTCACCAGTTGCCAAAACGGTGACACGTGAGTGCAGTGGTATCAATAAATAGTTAAATTGTCTTTTTGTCTCGCGTGTCCTTTTATGTTGCTTGTCCCCTTCCCAACGAGCACTTTGAAAGCGGGGTTCGTAACAGTAGTGCATACAGTGCATGATTGTATTTTGTATGTATCGGTGTGTGGGGTGTGTTGAGCGTTACTGAAGGCCCTGACTGAAACCCCACGGTACGCTACTGTTATCGATTAAGAACATCATTACAGATAACTTCAAACAAACATTCCATTAACGTTACTGAAAGAACGTTCATTCATAAGCAGTTTCCTAATTTCTCTCAGATTTTCATCAGAACTGGTCCATGACATGCACAGATTGTTTCTGTCTGAATTCAGATCCATCCTCTTATGACACGCCGGACTGAAACAGACAACACACACCAGATCAACGTTGAGGTGAGGTTTTGAATTAAAAAACAAGAATTGTCAGTTTTGATTTTATGGTCAGAGATGTTTTTCTTTCCTACAGGATCTCTCCCAATGGGCTCAGTGGGAGAACATGACGCCCGTAAGCGCCTGTCAGACGGAGTGAATGATGGGAAATGAGCAGCAGCGGTGATTTCATTAGGTCGAGCAGTGAGCAGGTAATCTGTAGCTCCAGCTATTGTCTGGCGTCTCTTACAGCTCTTGCACTGAACACTCCATACAAAAGACTTCAAATGGGCTGTAAATGACAGCGTTCGCTCAGTGTGCTAATCACTCTCCATTCAGAGAGGGCGAGCGGTCAAACGCTGTCCTCAGACAACCAGCGGCAGCACATACTGCCATAAACGGGAGGAGATGAGCATTTGATGAAAAAACACTTGTTAATAGAGACACTGGATGAAACTCAAGATGGTAAAGTCACAGAAATACACATTTAAACACAGTAAATATGTTGAAAACATCATCAAATTAGCCAAAATATTGAATAAGTCAGTTAATATTGCCAAAAGTATTGAGACACCCCTCCAGATCACTGAGTCCAGGTGTTCAATCCCTTCATGGCCACAGGTGTATAAATCAAGCACTAGGCATGCAGACGCTTCTACACACATTTGTGAAAGAATGGGTCGCTCTCAGGAGCTCAGTGAACTCAAGCGTGGTACCGTGATAGGTTGCCACCTGTGCAATAAGTCCATTCCTGAAATTTCCTCACTACTAAATATTCCACGCTCAACTGTTAGTGGGATTATAACAAAGTGGAAGCGATTGGGAACAACAGCAACTCAGCCACGAAGTGATAGGCCACGTAAAATCACAGAGCGGGGTCAGCGCATGCTGAGGGTCACAGTGCGCAGAAGTCGCCAGCTTTCTGCAGAGTCAATAGCTCCAGACCTCCAAACTTCTGTGGCCTTCAGATGAGCTCAAGAACAGTGTGTAGAGAGCTTCATGGAATGGGTTTCCATGGCCGAGCAGCTCATCCAAGCCTTACATCACCAAGTGCAATGCAAAGCGTGGGATGCAGTGGTGTAAAGCACGCCGCCACTGGACTCTAGAGCAGTGGAGACGTGTTCTCTGGAGTCACCAATCACTCTGTCTGCCAATCCCATGGACGAGTCTGGGTTTGGCGGTTGCCAGGAGAACGGGACTTGCCTGACTGCATTGTGCCAAGTGTAAAGTTTGGTGGAGGGGCTTGGCCCCTTAGTTCCAGTGAAAGGAACTCTTAATGCTTCAGCATACCAAGACATTTTGGACAATTTCATGCTCCCAACTTTGTGGGAACAGTTTGGGGACGGCCTCTTCCTGTCCCAACATGACTGCGCACCAGTGCACAAAGCGTCGGTCCATAAAGACATGGATGAGCGAGTTTGGTGTGGAGGAACTTGACTGGCCTGCACAGAGTCCTGACCTCATCCCGATAGAACACCTTTGGGATGAATTAGAGCGGAGACTGGAGCCAGGCCTTCTCGTCCAACATCAGTGCCTGACCTCACAAATGCGCTTCTAGAAGAATGGTCAAAAATTCCCATAAACTCACTCCTAAACCTTGTGGAAAGCCTTCCCAGAAGAGCTGAAGCTGTTAGAGCTGCAAAGGGTGGGCCGACTCCATATTAAACCCTACGGATTAAGAATGGGATGGCATTAAAGCTCATGTGTATGGAAAGGCAGGTGTCCCAAAACTTTTGGCAATATAGTGTATATAGACAGATAAAAAAATAAAAATGACAAAAACACAACATTGTTACTAAAACTAAATTAAAATGAAAAGGGAAAAATGTACAAATAAAAACTAATTAAAAATATTAATAAAAAAATAATAGCACCTCAACAATACTACAAAAATTAAAATAATTCAGCAGCTCTAAAAAAAGACAAGTGTCATTATTCAGCTCAATAACTACTGTCTTCTGTAGAGCTGCTTTATAGTAGAACTGAACTCGTTGCATAATTGATGAACTTTACACAGTTTTTGAACTGAACTGAATCAACGCTGAACTGAACTGTATTTGTTTGTGAAAAGTATTTGATTGTGTTATTCCGGTTTATTATTGTGAAGCTGCTTTGAAAAAATCTGTACTGTATAAAGCGCTATAGAAATAAAGCTGGCATGACACGACTGATTTTGAACATCATCATCACACAATGACCGATGCTTTCTCTCTGTAGCCGCATAACATTTGAGATGGTTCAGATCATTGTGATGTAGCTGCCATCTGGACACACACACACACACACACACACACACACACACACACACACCGTCAGCTTTGGGTTTCCCTGAGGATCTCTCGCTCCAGATGGCACACCAGGATGGAGCGAGAGACTATCACTGGACACCTCCAGATTGGAGGAACAGATGGATCCAGATACGTTCAGGAGCACCTTCTGCTCGACCCCAGCGTGGACAGAGGACCGTCCTGAAGAACCAACAGCAGTTCAACACCAGAGACCACCTTCAGTCCCGCTGAAAACACATCTTCAGCATTACAAACACTCAGCGCAACTCTTTCACGGGTTTCGCTTGCCACTCATTTAGGATAAGCCTCTAGATTTTGGCTTTCTGTCCACACTGAGACAGGGTTTTTTTCCTGCTAAAAAGATTTTTGAAGATGATCTCCCAATTGGATACATTTGAAAGACATTTTCGCATTTTAGTTTGAACTCAGAAAACAGGTATTCGAAAATGATGCATGTTTAGTCATGTGACACATACTGTATCCAGACAGACAGATAACAATGACAATGCTTAGGTAGGTGGTACGTGTCAAAGTAACCTCCACATGGATGGCAGGACCCAAGGTTTCCCAGCAGAACATTGCCCAAAGCATCACACTGCCTCCGCCGGCTCGCCTTCTTCCCATAGTGCATCCTGGTGCCATGTGTTCCCCAGGGAAGCAACGCACACGCACCCGGCCATCCACGTGATATAAAAGAACACGTGATTCCTCAGACCAGGCACCTTCTTCCATTGCTCCGTGGTCCAGTTCTGATGCTCACGTGCCACTGTTGGTGCTTTCGGCGGTGGACAGGGGTCAGCATGGGCACCCTGACTGGTCAGCGGCTATGCCGCCCCATACGCAACAAACTGAGATGCTCTGTGTATTCTGACACCTTTCTATCAGAACCAGCATTAACTTCTTGAGCAGTTTGAGCTCCAGTAGCTCGTCTGTTTGATCGGACCACACGGGCCAGCCTTCGCTCCCCACGTGCATCAATGAGCCTTGGCCGCCCATGACCCTGTGTCCGGTTCACCACTGTTCCTTCCTTGGAGCACTTTTGATAGATCCTGACCACTGCAGACTGGGAACACCCCACAAGAGCTGCAGCTTTTTTTGATGGCTGATTAAATTCTTCTTGATTTAAGTGCAGTTTTTGACATTTTATTGGAGAGATTGATTTCTGGAATCACTGGTATTCCCTTTGCTTGGATTAGATCCTATTTATCGGGACTTCAATTTGTTCAAATGTTCCTGTTTTGCTGTGGCAAAATAGGAAGGTAATTGATTGAAGAGTTTTATTTGTCTTGAATCAATTATGTTCCTGTTTTGCCACAGCAATTGCGGGTACATATTTTTGCATTTTATCATCTTTGCAGGACTGTAATATGAATATTGTACAAAGTGGCATTATATAATAAAGTATCTTTAGGCAAACTTTTGGAGAGTGTTGTGAAATGAAATCGCTGTTGTATCCGGATTAATGTGGACATAATCACTCTGATGAGCCGTCTAATTACTCACACTAGTTCTGAGTGCTGAGCTGTAGGACGTCAAGGGCCTGCGATTACAAATCCATCATGTGTTTAAAGGAATGTTTTAGTGCATTCACAGCATGGACACACACACTGGAGTCATCGAAGAGCGATCATTAGAATAACCTGTGTTTGTGAAATGATCAGACATTAATCGAGCGCTGGCCTATCGAATCCCTCGAGTCTTTTAAGACTGAATACATGTTTCTTCAGGAGACTTTCTGAAGGCAATGCTTCGCCCTGTTGTTGATTTTACCATGACGCCTTTTATTGCCACTGTGACAGCACATGATTCCAGCGCTGAACGATCAGCACAACCTCTGGAGCTGCCGGTCAGGACAGACGGACACATGAAGAGAAGCATGGCAAAACAGCTGAGAAACACTAACGGAAGAGTTCACACTGAATGAAATGCAACAATAATAATAATAATAATAATAATAATAATAATAATAATAATAAATAAGTTTCATATATTTTTTTGCTGGAAATTAAATAATTAGTTTTATTAGTAATATTAATAGTAGTATAGCTATAATAACAACAACAGGGTTAGGCTATTATTATTATTATTATTATTATTATTAATAGAAGTAGTATAGCAATAATAAATCAATAAAATGTGTATGTGTATAAATAAAAACGAACTTCAACAGCTAAACTGCTAAATACGCAGCATCATGTGCATGTGTGTGTGATTCTCTTCAGGAGGTCAGTACAGTCAGTGTGTGACGCACAGATAAAGGCTGTGCTGATATGAAGCGCTGTGTTTAAACCCTTAAAGAATTCATTAGCGCTGTCAACAGCTCATGCCAAAGCCAAAGGAACTGTAATTGCACGTGTCAAATGAAGCCACAGGCAGCGGTTGAGCTGAGCGACAGCACTTCACTGGAGAGGACCGTGTGTGTGTGTGACTGTGTGTGTGACTGTGTGACTGTGTGTGTGTGTGTGACTGTGTGTGACTGTGTGTGTGTGACTGTGTGACTGTGTGACTGTGTGTGTGTGTGTGTGTGTGTGTGTGTGTGACTGTGTGTGAGAGTGTGTGTGTGTCTGTGACTGTGTGTGACTGTGTGTGTGTGTGAGACTGACTGTGTGTGTGACTGTGTGTGTGTGTGTGTGTGTGTGTGTGTGTGTGTGTGTGTGTGTGTGTGTGTGTATGTATGTGAGACTGTGTGTGTGACTGTGTGTGAGACTGTGTGTGTGTGTGTGTGTGTGTGTGTGTGTGTGTGTGTGTGACTGTGTGTGTGTGACTGACTGTGACTGTGTGTGTGTGTGTGTGTGTGTGTGTGTGTGTGTGTGTGTGTGTGTGTGTGTGTGTGTGTGTGTGTGTGTGTGACTGTGTGTGTGTGACTGTGTGACTGTGTGACTGTGTGTGTGTGTGTGTGTGTGTGTGTGTGACTGTGTGTGAGAGTGTGTGTGTGTCTGTGACTGTGTGTGACTGTGTGTGTGTGTGAGACTGACTGTGTGTGTGACTGTGTGTGTGACTGTGTGTGTGTGTGTGTGTGTGTGTGTGTGTGTGTGTGTGTGTGTGTGTGTGTGTGTGTGTGTGTGTGTGTGTGTGTGTGTGTATGTGTGTGAGACTGTGTGTGTGACTGTGTGTGAGACTGTGTGTGTGTGTGACTGTGTGTGTGTGTGTGTGTGACTGTGTGTGTGTGACTGACTGTGACTGTGTGTGTGTGTGTGTGTGTGTGTGTATGTGTGTGAGACTGTGTGTGTGACTGTGTGTGAGACTGTGTGTGAGACTGTGTGTGAGACTGTGTGAGACTGTGTGTGTGTGACTGTGTGTGTGACTGTGTGTGTGTGACTGTGTGTGTGTGACTGTGTGTGTGTGACTGTGTGTGTGTGTGTGTGTGTGTGTGAGTGTGTGAGAGTGTGTGTGTGTGTGTGTGTGTGAGACTGTGTGTGTGTGTGTGACTGTGTGTGTGTGTGTGTGTGTGTGAGAGTGTGTGTGTGAGACTGTGTGTGTGTGAGAGTGTGTGTGTGTGACTGACTGTGACTGTGTGTGTGTGTGTGTGTGTGTGTGTGTGTGTGTGTGTGTGTGTGTGACTGACTGTGTGTGTGTGTGTGTGTGTGTGTGACTGTGTGTGTGACTGTGTGTGTGTGACTGTGTGTGTGTGACTGTGTGTGTGTGTGTGTGTGTGTGTGTGTGTGTGTGTGAGTGTGTGTGTGTGTGTGTGTGTGAGACTGTGTGTGTGTGTGACTGTGTGTGTGTGTGAGTGTGTGAGAGTGTGTGTGTGTGAGACTGTGTGTGTGTGAGAGTGTGTGTGTGTGACTGACTGTGACTGTGTGTGTGTGTGTGTGTGTGTGTGTGTGTGTGTGTGTGTGTGTGACTGTGTGTGTGTGTGACTGTGTGTGTGTGTGACTGTGTGTGTGTGTGACTGTGTGTGTGTGTGACTGTGTGTGTGTGTGACTGACTGTGTGTGTGTGACTGACTGTGTGTGTGTGACTGACTGTGTGTGACTGTGACTGACTGTGACTGACTGTGACTGACTGTGACTGACTGTGACTGACTGTGACTGACTGTGACTGTGTGTCTGTGTGTGTCTGTGTGTGAGACTGTGTGTGTGTGTGTGAGTATGTGTGTGAGACTGTGTGTGTGAGTGTGTGTGTGTCTGTGACTGTGTGTGACTGTGTGTGTGTGTGAGACTGACTGTGTGTGTGACTGTGTGTGTGTGTGTGTGTGTGTGTGTGACTGTGTGTGTGTGTGTGTGTGTATGTATGTGAGACTGTGTGTGTGACTGTGTGTGAGACTGTGTGTGTGTGTGACTGTGTGTGTGTGTGTGTGTGTGTGTGTGTGTGACTGTGTGTGTGTGACTGACTGTGACTGTGTGTGTGTGTGTGTGTGTGTGTATGTGTGTGAGACTGTGTGTGAGACTGTGTGTGAGACTGTGTGTGAGACTGTGTGTGAGACTGTGTGTGAGACTGTGTGTGAGACTGTGTGTGAGACTGTGTGTGTGACTGTGTGTGTGTGACTGTGTGTGTGTGACTGTGTGTGTGTGACTGTGTGTGTGACTGTGTGTGTGACTGTGTGTGTGACTGTGTGTGTGACTGTGTGTGACTGTGTGTGTGACTGTGTGTGTGACTGTGTGTGTGTGTGTGTGTGACTGTGTGTGTGTGTGTGTGTGTGTGTGTGTGTGTGTGACTGTGTGACTGTGTGACTGTGTGTGTGTGTGACTGTGTGTGAGAGTGTGTGTGTGTCTGTGACTGTGTGTGTGTGTGTGTGTGAGACTGACTGTGTGTGTGACTGTGTGTGTGACTGTGTGTGTGTGTGTGTGTGTGTGTGTGTGACTGTGTGTGTGTGTGTGTGTGTGTGTGACTGTGTGTGTGTGTGTGTGTGTGTGTGTATGTGTGTGAGACTGTGTGTGTGACTGTGTGTGAGACTGTGTGTGTGTGTGACTGTGTGTGTGTGTGTGTGTGACTGTGTGTGTGTGACTGACTGTGACTGTGTGTGTGTGTGTGTGTGTGTGTGTATGTGTGAGACTGTGTGTGACTGTGTGTGAGACTGTGTGTGAGACTGTGTGTGAGACTGTGTGTGAGACTGTGTGTGTGTGACTGTGTGTGTGACTGTGTGTGTGTGACTGTGTGTGTGTGACTGTGTGTGTGTGACTGTGTGTGTGTGTGACTGTGTGTGTGTGTGAGTGTGAGAGAGTGTGTGTGTGTGTGTGTGTGAGACTGTGTGTGTGTGTGACTGTGTGTGTGTGTGAGTGTGTGTGAGTGTGTGTGTGTGAGACTGTGTGTGTGTGAGAGTGTGTGTGTGACTGACTGTGACTGTGTGTGTGTGTGTGTGTGTGTGTGTGTGTGTGTGTGTGTGTGTGTGACTGTGTGTGTGTGTGTGACTGTGTGTGTGTGTGACTGTGTGTGTGTGTGACTGTGTGTGTGTGACTGACTGTGTGTGTGTGACTGACTGTGTGTGTGTGACTGACTGTGACTGACTGACTGTGACTGACTGTGACTGTGACTGTGACTGACTGTGACTGACTGTGACTGACTGTGACTGACTGTGACTGACTGTGACTGACTGTGACTGACTGTGACTGTGTGTGTGTGTCTGTGTGTGAGACTGTGTGTGTGTGTGTGAGTATGTGTGAGACTGTGTGTGTGAGACTGTGTGTGGCTTGATTACAGTTTTCACTCATTACTGCAAAGGACCCAGTGTTCCCTCTGAAGGTTTGAGATCAACAGATCTTTCAGTGCTTTACAGTATAATATTACTATGGGGAACACATTTACTATTAACTATGACTTTTGCCTCAATAAACTCCTAATTACTGATTATTAATAGTTAGTATGGTAGTTTAGTTTAGGTATTGGGCAGGATTAAGAGCTGTAGAATATGATCAAGCATTAATATGTGCTTTCTAAGTACTAATAAGCAGACAATATCCTAGTAATATGCATGCTATATATATATATATATATATATATATATATATATATATATATATATATATATATATATATATATATATATATATATATATATATATATATATATATATATATATATATATATATATATATATATATATATATATATATATATATATATATATATATATATATATATATATATATATATATATACATATACACACACACACATCTTCATCTTCCTAGAACCGGAGCGTTACTAGGTGAGAGCAAGGCACAGCCTAACGCTTTTTGACTTTCTCAGTTTGTGTAAATCGACTTGGGGTTCAGAGTATTTATTTTTTCCCACATTAATTTCCCACATGTTTATTACAATTATGTGGTTTTGTTTCATTAATACAGTATATACTTTTTTCTTGATTTACCCCGAAAGAATGGAAGTGAAATGTGACATGCCCCATAGGTGGAGTACATTGTAACACGTGAGGGCTACAGTGTAACATGTGAGGGGTACAGTGTGACATGTGAGGGGTACAGTGTAACATGTGTGGGGCACAGTGTGACATGTGAGGGGTACAGTGTAACATGTGTGGGGCACAGCGTGACATGTGAGGGGCACAGTGTGACATGTGAGGGGCACAGTGTGACATGTGAGGGGTACAGTGTAACGTGTGGGGCACAGTGTAACATGTGTGGGGCACAGTGTAACATGTGTGGGGCACAGTGTAACATGTGAGGGCACAGTGTAACATGTGAGGGGCACAGTGTAACATGTGTGGGGCACAGTGTAACATGTGAGGGGCACAGTGTAACATGTGAGGGGCACAGTGTAACATGTGAGGGGCACAGTGTGACATGTGAGGGGTACAGTGTGACATGTGAGGGCACAGTGTAACATGTGAGGGGCACAGTGTGACGTGAGGGGCACAGTGTAACATGCGAGGGGCACAGTGTAACATGTGAGGGGCACAGTGTAACGTGTGGGGCACAGTGTGACATGTGAGGGGCACAGTGTAACAACATGTGAGGCACAGTGTAACATGTGAGGGGCACAGTGTAACATGTGAGGCACAGTGTAACGTGTGGGGCACAGTGTAACGTGTGGGGCACAGTGTGACATGTGAGGGGCACAGTGTAACATGTGAGGGGCACAGTGTAACATGTGAGGGGCACAGTGTAACGTGTGGGGCACAGTGTAACGTGTGGGGCACAGTGTGACATGTGAGGGGCACAGTGTAACGTGAGGGGCACAGTGTAACATGTGAGGGGCACAGTGTAACATGTGAGGGGCACAGTGTAACGTGTGGGGCACAGTGTAACGTGTGGGGCACAGTGTGACATGTGAGGGGCACAGTGTAACATGTGAGGGGCTCATTGTAACGTGAGGGGCACAGTGCGCTCTGATTCACATTATATCTGTGCATACAGAGCAGCTCTATCAGCCTTCGCTCTCATTACGTACACAGAGACGGCCGAGAGGAGAGTTTCTGACTGAGTCAGTGAGGGTTCATTTGCATGGCTCTGGTCTAATATGTGACCCTGAACCACAAAACCAGTCAGAAGTCATAATTTTTTTGAAAGTGAGATGTATACATCATCTGACAGCGGAAAAGAGCTTTCCATAGATGTATGGTTTGTTAGGAAAATCTGGAATCTGAAATATTGAGAAAATCTCCTTTAAAGTTGTCCAAATGAAGTCCTTAGCAATGCATATTACTACTAATAATACATTTCTGATATATTTACGGTAGGATAGCTTCATGGAACATGATCTTAATATCCTAATGATTTTTGGCATGAAAGAAAAATTTATAATTTTGACCCGTACAATGTATTGTTGGCTATTGCCGCAGATGTACCCATGAGACGCAGCGCTGGTGAAGGGCTCCAGGGGCACATATATGAGAGCAGAAGCACTCGTTCTGGGGTCAAATCACCAGAAATCAGATTGCAATATGAATACAGTGTCTTCCAGTGTCATGCATCTATTGCATATCAGCTGGATTACAGTGAAATGTCTTTGTTGGTGTTTAAAACTGTCGGGACGTGTCAACACTTTTTGTCCTCGAGCACAAGAGGTGTATCAGCCGCCAGCTGCGATCTGTGATCTGGAGAACATGAAGCTCACAGCTTTCTCCATCACGTCTGCGCTCAACTGCATGAGCTTGCTCCTGTTGCCAGGCAACTGCATTTATTATAGCAGTGGTTCAGGACATCACCACCAACTGTGGCACTTCATAAACCTCTGACTGCTCAGACTCTGAATTCTGAGTCACTGTAAAATGCAGATAAACACACAGCAGTGTGACACACACACACACACACACACACACACACACACACACACACTATATATGAATGCAGCAGGTTGCTTTGCAACAGTAAACAACTACATTAAGACCAAAGCTGTAAATTGCAGAGCAGATTCAACTTTGCTTCATAATTGACGTACTTTGCAATATTGACATTAAGCTGAATAATGACAATAATGTCCTTTTAGAGCTGCTTTACAGCTGAATTTGCACCATTGATTCTGTTATTTTCCTTTTTATTACTGTGAAGCTGCTTTGGAATGATCAGTATTATATAAAGCGCTGTAGAAATAAAGCTGACTTGACTGTGCTGCTGTTATGCACGACTCGAGTGGCTTATCTCTTTAATGAAAATGGGATAGTGGAACTTGTAAAAATGTAAATACTTCAGGAAATGCATGAACACTCATTTACATTTAATATCCACCACATGCTTCCCAGATATTCACTGCTTCTCTAATCGAAACACAGACCCAATGCACTTACTAGAGGCAGAACTAATGGGCTAGCAGTATGGCAAGCCATTTTAACATTTAATCCTTAAAACGCACTTGCATCTATTTTCAGTATCTAATTAATACGTATAGTGTCTATTTAATAGGTACTAGTATGTAATGAATGAGTACCAGTATCTAATAAATAAGAACTAGTATCTAATGAATAAGCACTAGTAGAAGGGATGCCACCATATTGGTATCGGCTGAAATACAGTCAAACCAAAAATATAATGTTTTACTAGTGTGTCCAGGACACTATAGTTCATTTATGTAAGTGATGATAGCAAAATTAAGTAAACTGTGACATATTATACCCAACAATTGTTCATACAGTGACAACCTTTAATTGCTAATGCGACCGTTGACACCACAGACTGAACAAAATGAACCTTTGCTTGGTCATTGGTTGAGCTAAATTGGTATTATCTAATTGTGTACTTAAATCTAACAGCTGATTGGTTGATTGTAATCCATACCATTCTATCAAAGTCAGGGACGGATTGGCAAACTGTACATTCTGGAAAAGTCCAGAACGGCCATCCAACCGAGGGCCGTCGCCAAAAAATAACGCAATATGAACAGCCAACAGCAGGGGCACTAATATGATCACATATGCTGCTACGTGCAAAAAAAACAACTGAGGAAGAAGAGTCGGCCTACTAGCCAGTTTGTGATTGGTCCCCGGATTTCCGGAATCAAATCGCCAGCAGAATGGCTAGCAGAAAACGTAAGGAGAAAGGTGGATGGGAAAAAGTTAAAGAAAAGAGGGTCAAGTCTCTCGAGACTGATGCATGCCACTGCCAGCAGCACTACATCGCTTAGCCAGACTGAGACTGTAGAGGACCAGCAAGCGGAAGCTGAACCTGAGCTTCCACAGCCTGGTCATGATGAGGAGGGACAGACAGAGTTAACTTCACACCAGCTAGAGGTCCTGGTAAGTGCCAGTAGTAGCAGGACACATTATAATAGGCTGCCTTATCCCTATCTTAGCGAATAGTCAGCTAGCTATCAACATGGGTGTGCATGGGGTGGAACGGTACATGTGTATTAGTTTTAACCGAATCGGCACAGGCGTCACGGCTCGGTGCATGAATTTACACGGAGAATACACAATATAAAAATAAATAAAGCTTGCGCGAAAATTTATGTAATGCAGAACTACTGTTAGAGAGAGACGTGATGTGTGTGTGTGTGTGTGTGTGTGTGTGTGTGTGTGTGTGTGTGTGTGTGTGTGTGTGTGTGGTGTACACAATACATACTCCGTAATTTTGTTCATACAGGACATCATTCAAACTGCAAAGTGTTTGCTTATATTTGTGTACACTCGCAATAAGACAAAACATTGTGCTTTTGTCAAACATTTCTTTCATTCACTTTGTTGTATATGAGAGGTTGTCGTGAGCTCACATTTTCTGCTAGAATGAAGACTAAGGTATTGAATTAAACGGGAAAACATCAGGCATGCATTGCTACCACTCTAAACATGCCAACATACAAGGAAGGGGGCTAAACAATTGACTACATTTTTGTTTGTCTGTCTTCCATCAGAGTGCAGTTTTTCCTTGTCTTTCATATTTGTGTTTATTATTTTGGAATTGGCAA
This sequence comes from Paracanthobrama guichenoti, assembly GCA_018749465.1. NCBI lineage: Eukaryota > Metazoa > Chordata > Actinopteri > Cypriniformes > Gobionidae > Paracanthobrama > Paracanthobrama guichenoti. Next base: position 4,713,929 of record CM031951.1, on the reverse strand, counting down.
AGACCAAAGATTTTTGCAAATCGTACTACAGGCTGTAGTTCGTACCAGAGGAGCCAGAATTATTATATTTTTTTAACTACCTGCTTCATGCAGTTCTACTTGAACACAAGGTCAGTTTCAGCAAATATGACAAAGTTAGTTTTACGAGGCTTGCCTACTGCACTTTTAAATTTGCTTTCATTATATTTGAATAGTTATAAGTTATAGTATATAGTAACTATATGTTTTATAATTACAAGTGGGGTTTTTGTAGCCAGTGACATTTCATTTTTTGTATTTTATTTTCAATGCAGCAGGCTGAGGCTTCATTAATAAACACAACTTTATTATCAGCATTGGTTTTGAGATGTTGCTTGCTGTGAATACCTTGTCTGATGGTCTGACAGTATTGTGGCATAGTACATCCTGACTAGTGTCTGTTGTGCACGGCTAGGGGTGAATGGCCGGATGATGGGCCTATTTGGGAAAAAGTCCAGGGCTGTTTTTTAGCCCCAGTCCATCCCTGATCAAAGTTATCTCACATTATCAAGATGAATTTGTTCTGACACAGTTTACCACTTTCTAAACTATAGCGAATAAACTGTGATAATGTGAGGAAATGTTGAAAGTGTCTGAATAAACTTTGGTTAATTTTTAATGTAATTGTTATCAACCGGAGAAAATTTGGCCAATATTATTAAAGCCAATAAATAATGTATTATGTCCTTCAGCTGAGACACTTCAGCAGGGGTGGAAAAAGTACTCTTTTTTTTTATTTTTATTTAAAGTCCCTGTAAAGGCAGTTCGTTTCTAAAGGCTAATTTAAAACGGGGCTAAAACGGTTTTTGGGCGGGGCTAAAACGGTGACTCGATTACACACTGGGTCCACTGTGCATATGGCCCCTCCCCCAACACTATCATAACTAGAGCACAGTCGCATCAGTTCGCCCGCCTACAACTTACAAAACAGCTTACAAAACAAAAACAATGCTATCAAGAAGAGGTGGATTAATTTTGTGAAGAGCCACCTTGATGGAGAGCTGAGGATCACCTCCAACACCTGCCTCTGCAGTGACTTTACACCGGATAGTTTTACAAACTTTATCGGAGACAACTGGGATTCACTGATAATCTGCTGCAGAATGGGGCCGCACCGACTATCTCCCACGCCAGCCTTTATCCTCCCGCCCTGCCGACATCTGGTGCCATCATAGCAGTACGTGAGTGTTGTCTTGCTTACGGCGAGTGGGCATGGTTTCGGCGCCGACAGCGGACATTTTAAACTAGCTAAAGAATAAGTATTAGTACCTAATGGAATAGATGCTAGAAACTAAAAAAAATAAGTACTGGTGGCATGAAAATATATACTAGCCTGTTTTAAGGATTAAATATTAAAAGGGCTTGCCATACTAGTGGACTGTACCCTCTAATATACGAAGGCTTTAATCTGCATGACCAGACACACTTCTAACAGCACAACACACACTTCAGCACGACATCGGGCCTGTTGGGACGCGTCCTCCTTCATTCTACAAACACACTGTCACAGTACAGCATTTAACACACTGCTTCGGCACAATCACAGGACGGTTGGTGTCTTATTTCAAGGCCAGACTGAAGTTCTTGCCAGTAGTTTTGGGTTCATTTCAAAGCTTCAAAAACATTGCTGCATCTTCTCATAACCTGAAAGAATTTAAGAAAAGAAGAAACCACATTCATGTTTCACTAGACTAGAGTAATATTAAAGTGGGCATGAAAATGAGGTTGCGATCATCTTTTCGTCTCTATTGTGCCGTATATCCGAGTGAAACGCTTCTCAAACAAGAACAAATGTTGATTGGATGGTTGTGGTTTCATTTCATTTTTCATTGCATTCTTTATTTCAGACCCTTAGGTCCATATCAGACAAATAAAATAAAAGAGTAACAAAGTAACATACATTTACATACAGCAAACATTCTTTAAAACATGCAAACTTGCATGGTTTCTTGCCATTAGCTAGGCTTCCATGCAAAGTTGCAAATTTAACAAAACCAAAAAAAGTATGCACCTCAATTTTTATGTGCATTTTTAAAATTCATGCTTGTTTTGCTGTTTCCACCCAGTGTTTTTTTTTTTTTTTTTGGTGCAATATCCCAAAATTCACAAAAATAGGTGGATGGAAACAGCTTTTGTCGCCATTGGTTTGCTCAGTTGACACTTAATATTCAGCAACATTATCAAGTTGAACGCAATCAGATGAGAACGAAACTTGAACTGAACTGAGCCGAATAACGACAGTATTGTCTCCTGTACAACTGAAATGAATAATATATATGTATCCTCATATTTATACCCTTCAGTCTGTGTTCAGGAATGAGATTTGGATGAATCAGATTTCAACTGGCAAACGTTCATTCCGCTGTGAAACGAGCATCCGCAAAGGAGCGATTTTCCCACACCGCAAGAACCAGCCGAGTGTCAGTTTTCACCTCATCATGCAGCGTAACCATAGTGACCACAGACACAGGCGCACAAGCGTGAATGATGATGCAGTGATGTCATAACTGTGGTGCTTCTGGCGGGCGTTCTGCAGGCCAGCTGCCACATGACATCACTGACATCAGATCCGTCTCCCCGCACCTGCCGCTCAGAGGAATAACACACACACAGTCTGAGAGATTCCCGAGCCCTCACACTCAGAACCAGCACATGCACTCACTGAACAGGTCTCATATAAACAAAGATTTACATTTATTTATTCATTATTTATATTCATTTTATTCATGATATATATATATATATTAATTACTAAATCTACATATTTTAATGGTCGTCCTAATTCATGATTTTGGTTTTATTTCGATTAAATTATTCAGCCCAAGAATATACTTAGAATTAACTTAGGAGCTCTATTATTTTTTTTGTAAATGTTATATACAGCAAAAACACATAAATCATTTAAAATATTAATTAATTATAATTTTAATTATTCATGAATGTCAGTTAAAATAGCAAAATAAATAAATAAATAAATAAATAATAGCAATTTTTACATTTCTATTTAGTAATAATAATAATTTTTCGTTGTTGCCATATTGATATATAATACATTTTGGCCAATCGTGCAGCCCCACAAACAAGCAATAGCTAAAATACAAATAATTTAATTGTTAAATTGTCAATTTTAATTAGTTATAAATGTAGTTTATATATAAATAAAATGACAAATGACATTCATAACTAATTAAATTTGTAATCAATAATAATAATAATAATAATAATAATAATAATAATAATAATAATAATAATATACACTAAAAATGCTGGGTTGTTTCAACCCATGTTTGGGTCAAATATGGACAAACCTAACTGTTGGTTTAGTTGTTTAAATTAAATGTTTATATTATATGTCCATATTTGACCCAAACATGAAACAACCCAGCATTTTTTAGAGTGTAATAATAGTTGTTTTTGTTGCCATTTTGATATATGATCACATAATTTTGGCCAAATTGTGCATCCTTACAAACAAGTACATTAAAACAGGATTATTTTTTAATTGCATTTTAAAGGGTAACTCAACCCCTGGTCAGAGCCTAACTCCACCCACTGGCAATATTTGAAAAATGCTGGAAAAGTGGCCAGAGCCCAGCGGAGACAGAGGGGACAAACCGAGGGCGGGCCTGAGCGTCAGTACTCACAATTCCAACTCCTGGCTCGCTACAGTGGTTTTGATGGAACAAGATGTTTTTATACCAGGGGCTGAGCCTATGCGAAGGGAGTGGTGAGTTGGCGCCAGGGGCGTGGTGAGCTCGAGCCAGGGGCGTGGTGAACTCGTGTCAGGGGAGTGGTGAGCTCGTGCCAGGGGCGTGGTGAGCTCGAGCCAGGGGAGTGGTGAGCTCGTGTCAGGGGTGTGGTGAGCTCGTGTCAGGGGCGTGGTGAGCTGGTGTCAGGGGCGTGGTGAGCTGGTGTCAGGGGCGTGGTGAGCTCGTGTCAGGGGCGTGGTGAGCTGGTGTCAGGGGCGTGGTGAGCTCGTGTCAGGGGCGTGGTGAGCTGGTGTCAGGGGCGTGGTGAGCTGGTGTCAGGGGCGTGGTGAGCTGATGTCAGGGGCGTGGTGAGCTCGTGTCAGGGGCGTGGTGAGCTGGTGTCAGGGGCATGGTGAGCTGGTGTCAGGGGCGTGGTGAGCTGGTGTCAGGGGCGTGGTGAGCTGGTGTCAGGGGCGTGGTGAGCTCGTGTCAGGGGCGTGGTGAGCTCGTGTCAGGGCGTGGTGAGCTCGTGTCAGGGCGTGGTGAGCTCGTGTCAGGGGCGTGGTGAGCTGAGCTGGTGTCAGGGGCGTGGTGAGCTCGTGTCAGGGCGTGGTGAGCTGGTGTCAGGGGCGTGGTGAGCTCGAGCCAGGGGCGTGGTGAACTCGTGTCAGGGGAGTGGTGAGCTCGTGCCAGGGGCGTGGTGAGCTCGTGTCAGGGGCGTGGTGAGCTCGTGTCAGGGGCGTGGTGAGCTCGTGTCAGGGGCGTGGTGAGCTCGTGTCAGGGGCGTGGTGAGCTGGTGTCAGGGGCGTGGTGAGCTCGAGCCAGGGGCGTGGTGAACTCGTGTCAGGGGAGTGGTGAGCTCGTGCCAGGGGCGTGGTGAGCTCGTGTCAGGGGCGTGGTGAGCTCGTGTCAGGGGCGTGGGGAGCTCGTGTCAGGGGCGTGGGGAGCTCGAGCCAGGGGCGTGGTGAGCTCGTGTCAGGGGCGTGATGAGCTCGAGCCAGGGGCGTGGTGAGCTCGTGTCAGGGGCGTGGGGAGCTCGAGCCAGGGGCGTGGTGAGCTCGTGTCAGGGGCGTGGTGAGCTCGAGCCAGGGGCGTGGTGAGCTCGTGTCAGGGGCGTGGTGAGCTCGCGTCATACATCACGATGGCCAACAACGTCCAATAGGAAAATTCAACTGCAGTATTTTTTTTCCTTTTACCCCAAATCAAAAAAACAAATTTTTTCCAATGAAACATTGAAAACTGAAAGCATGCAGTTCTTTTTTTTCAATAAAACCGAAGGCCATTGCATAAACGTAGCCACTACGTTAACTAGTTTGACCAACTAGAAGTTAGATAAAAGATGATCAGTCTTACTTTTCCAATTCAAATTAGACCGATTTACCTTATATTCTAACTGGCACCATTAACTTTTAAGACTCGTCTAAGTATTTTATGCAACCGGCCACAGAGAACATGACATTCGACTGAAAGAATGGTTTGGTGTGTCCACTGAAAACTACAGATCTAACCAATTTACTGCTCTCCTCTCTCTTCCAGAAGTGCTCAGATCCCAATCTCTGCGCTCAGATTACATGAACAGCACGGCTCCTGCCAGGACAGCCGGTGATCAGACGAGCCCATTTACTCCTGTTAGATGTTCCAGAAGAAAGACAAGCACATTTGTGAATTACCAGCGAAGGCCTTTCATTTGTTTCCGTCTCTGTAATCTTCTGAATGAAGTGTCTGGTGCGAGACTAAAACATACAGGACAGACCTAACATCGATTTTTAAAGAAAAGACCGTCATTTGTGTGTTTAAACAGGACGAGTGTTTGAAGTGCGTCAGATTAACTCAATTAATCAATGAGCAGCAGCAGACCGACTAATTTACACAACAGTAGTTGTAGGTTTTTAGTAGTTAAAAAAGTTCTTTCAGAGTTATTTCCTTCCCTCAAATGTGGGAATCTCTGAGAATCCCTGCACTTCTGAAAACTCGCTTCCTCTCAGAGAAGAGCTGCAATCGCTTCCCGTCCTCAAGTATGAAAACATCAGAACATTTATAACTAGCATTAATGGAGTTTTCCATTTCTTCAATATGCTAGATTAAGACACTCTTCTCCGCTCCTCAAATACATTACACATTAGCCTTTATTGTGTTTCTTGTACTTATTCAAACACCAGTTGCATTCAAACAAGCAGAGATGTTATGAAGAGTTGTGAAGTTTGACTGACAGTTTGAGCATCCAATGAAATTACAATGTTTAGACAAGCTCTTTGTAAGACATTTCATTTTTTTAATATTTACAAAATCCACAGACAGATGTAAAGGGTGATCAATAGTAAAGATTTAGTAAGGGGGTATATAGTAAAATAGTAAGGGGGGCAAATATTTGGCAAATATATTGCCAAAAGTATTGGGATGCCCCTCCAGTCAATTGGGAACAACAGCAACTCAGCCACGAAGTGATAGGCCAAGCAGCTCATCCAAGCCTTACATCACCAAGTGCAATGCAAAGCGTGGGATGCAGTGGAGTAAAGCACGCCGCCACTGGACTCTAGAGCAGTGGAGACGTGTTCTCTGGAGTGACCAGTCACACTTCTCTGTCTGACAATCCCATGGACGAGTCTGGGTTTGGCGGTTGCCAGGAGAACAGGACTTGCCTGACTGCATTGTGCCAAGTGTAAAGTTTGGTGGAGGGGGGATTATGGGGTGGGGTTGTTTTTCAGGGGTTGGGCTTCAGCATACCAAGACATTTTGGACAACTTCATGCTCCCAAATTTGTGGGAACAGTTTGGGGATGACCTCTTCCTGTCCCAACATGACTGCGCACCAGTGCACAAAGCGTCGGTCCATAAAGACATGGATGACCGAGTTTGGTGTGGAGGAACTTGACTGGCCTGCACAGAGTCCTGACCTCATCCCGATAGAACACCTTTGGGATGAATTAGAGCGGAGACTGCGAGCCAGGCCTTCTCGTCCAACATCAGTGCCTGACCTCACAAATGCACTTCTAGAAGAATGGTCAAAAATTCCCATAAACACACTCCCAAAACTTTTGCCAATATAGGTATACAAGGTTTCAGTGTGACAGTTACAATATGAGGCTGGAAACAAGGAAGTAAAAATGACACCCAGAA
>CM031951.1:4694606-4697106 GCA_018749465.1 Paracanthobrama guichenoti | reverse complement strand
TTGTGTCTCTGGTGGGTGAACCAGCTCTACTAACTCCTGTTACTCACCATCCACATCCATGGCTTATGAGATGCCTTTACTATTTAACTACGGCCCCATGACATCAGCAAGGCAGAAAATCGAATCCAGTCATCAAAATGGAATTTGCAGTAGAACACGGAATGTCACGGAATGCTAGGGAATGTGGCATATTTGGATGAATGAATCAAAAGTAGTGCTGCACACTTAATCAAATGGTGATATGGACGAGTGTGTGTGAATATTTAAGACTGCTATGTAAATGTAATCAAGCAGTTCATCAGAGAAAACTATTGGCGGATACACACACAAACTCACAGCTCTTCACTACAACACGCAACTACAAAATAAAGGTTTGCTTGAAATTTGTTTTATCCAGAAACATTTAAAATCATTTCATAGGGCCTATTATTGCAATTTAAATTCAAATTAAAATGTATAGCTTTCATGATTTCAATTAATTAGACATGCTTTTTGATTACTAAAATTCAATTTAAGCACTAAAATGGAATCCAGAAAAATAATTAAAATAATACAAAATGTACAAAAAAAACATAACAGATTTCATAGGGTCTTATTGTAATAATTTATTACAGTTTTAACTAATTAAATTGTATAAGTTTCATGATTTCACTTAGACAAGTTTTACTAAGTGGAATTCAGAAAAGATTTAAACAAACAAAAAAATTATACTCTGGGAAAAAAAAACAGATGTCATAGGGCCTTAATGTAACAATTTATTAACTTTTTAACTAATGAAATGGTATGAAATTTGAAAGTTCTATGATCTCAATTAATCAGGCATGCTTTTTAATTAATACAATTCAATTAAGCCACTTCTTTAACAGAAGAAAAACATTATAGACCATTTTTTTGGGGAAATAAAACCGAATGGGGGGATAAAACTGATTTATTAGGGCCTTAATTTATTAAAAGTGTAACAACAATTTATTAAACTGTAAGTTTCATGATTCCCATTGATCAGATTCAATTCAATAAGCACTAATCCAGAAAATATTTAAACAAACAAAAATTCCAGAAAAATGTAAATGAAATTTTTTTATCTGAATATGGGGAAAATAAAACTGAATTACTGATAGCAGCAGATTTAAGGGGTCGCCCAGAACCGCCCTGACTCAGATCAATATTTCTTTATTTATATGATAAGTAGGCTATCGCTGTAATATGCAGGATTATGTCCAGTCAGCTGCTTTGTGTCAGGGTTTATTAAGCAATGACTGTACATAATCCTGCTTATCTTTAGTGATTAAACCAAAAGATCGTGTTTTGCATTAAATCACAGAGTCACGTTAAAGATGTCCATGTCTGTAGCGTTTCTCCATCCTCAAACGCTCCTCAAAGACAAGCGCCGCAGCCGGAATACAGATGAGCTTCAGAAGCGCTCGCGTGTTTTACCGCACAATGTAAACAACCCGACGCTCATTACGCAGAAATGCCATGCCCTGTACTGTCCACTGCGACACTGGAGACAAACAACACGCTTTGATGTGTCCTTTCATTGCATTAAATTAGGCCAGGCTCCCAGACTGCCAAACTCACAAATAATGAGGACCGTCGTGTGTCCAAACATGCGGCTGTAAAGAGCCGATAGAGCCGACCTGCTCTCATCCGCATGCAAATCAATTCTGATAGCCACTGCGCCAACATTCATTACTGCACAGGAACATCTCCCACAGAACGGCTTACACACGGAAAACTGCTTCAAATCAACCAAAACACATTCATGCCCACTCCTGGAATTAATGTGAGAGATCCATCTGTGCACGTTATTCCAGACGAAACACTTCTAATCTTTGAATCAAACTTGATTTTGAAGACAGTCCCTGCGAACGACCTATGATTTATGTGATGCGGAAAACACAGACGGAATCCAGTCATAAAAATGGAATTTACAGTAGCCTATGATGTGGAACACCACAGAATCTGGATCATTCACTGTCACTGAAATTAAAGTGTCATTGTTTAATAGCTCATATATAAAGAGTTAGATCATGCTTTGTTAAACTTATTAATTGTAAATAGTTCTCACTTTAGATTAGGTTATGGAGAATCTGAAATTTAGTTGCTTTAAACCAAACGTTATTAGACATTAATTGCATTCATATTCAGTGTTCCTTAAAATGTTTACAAATACATTAAAAACACTCACTCACACACACATACACACACACACACACACACACACACACACACACACACACACACACACACACACACACACACACTCACTCACACACTCACTCAAACACACTCTCACACTCTCACTCTCTCACTCACTCTCACTCACTCTCTCACTCTCACTCACTCTCTCACACTCTCACACACTCTCACTCTCTCACTCTCTCACTCTCACTCTCACTCTCTCACTCTCTCACTCACTCACACTCTCACTCTCACTCTCTCTCTCTCACTCACACTCTCCTCTCCTCTCTCTCTCACTCACTCTCTCCTCTCACTCTCT
>CM031951.1:4667106-4689606 GCA_018749465.1 Paracanthobrama guichenoti | reverse complement strand
ATCAGCCGAGATGGTCTTTCATTGTATTGTACATTAATTAGTTTAGCCGTACGAGTTCTTTGTTTCTGGTTTTCACTCTTGTAAGGGAGATCGTCCCTCTAAAAGCTACTCAAGTGCTTCCTAAATTAACTAATGAGGGTTGTGTTTCTCCGAGCAGCACAAAAATAGTGTAAATTGTCGGCCTCTCGGGACGCGTGTCAGCTGTGTCTTCCAGGAGGAGCTTTGTTTACTCTGAGATGACAAATGAGGAGCGTCTCCAGCGTTTGAAACCACAGCGCTGCCGCACACGCGTCCTGAACTCATTATCAGAGAGGAGCGCCTGCTAGAGCTTTCATCTGAACACATTCACAGCTTCTAATGCTACTGACTGACATTACCAGGGTTACTATGGTTAAGGGAATAGTTGACCCAAAAAAAGGAAAGTTTTATTCCAACCGGAGCTTCTAACAGCAGCTGCAGTGACACGATGACTTTACCCATCAGTGATTGGCTCTTTAAATTTAGAAGGCGGCACTTATTCCGCCATATTCCGCATTTCACTTTCGAGTTGAGTGCACCATCTTTGTGAATCCAAAGGGATCATCGTAGTCTATATTTCATGGTCCAAAATACATCTGCAACTTTAATGTAACGTAATGTAATGTAAATACATTTACACAACTTTTATGACGGATGGATGCACTTTTATGACGGATGGATGCACTTTTATGACGGGTGGATGCACTTTTATGACGGATGGATGCACTTTTATGATGGATGGATGGATGCACTTTATGATGATAGATACACTTTTATGATGATGGATGCACTTTATGATGATAGATACACTTTTATGATGGATGCACTTTTATGACGGATAGATGCACTTTTATGACGGATGGATGCACTTTATGATGATAGATACACTTTTATGATGGATGCACTTTTATGATGGATAGATGCACTTTTATGACGGATGGATGCACTTTATGATGGATGGATGCACTTTTATGACAGATAGATGCATCTATCTGTCATAAAAGTGCATCCATCCATCATAAAGTGCATCTATGATGATGGATAGATGCACTTTTATGATGGATGGATGCTCTTTTATGATGGATGGATGCACTTTTATGATGGATAGATGCACTTTTATGATGGATGGATGCACTTTTATGATGGATAGATGCACTTAGATGCACTTTTATGATGGATAGATGCACTTTTATGATGGATAGATGCACTTTTATGATGGATAGATGCTCTTTTATGATGGATAGATGCTCTTTTATGATGGATAGATGCACTTATGATGGATGGATGCACTTATGATGGATGGATGCACTTTTATGATGGATGGATGCACTTTTATGATGGATGGATGCACTTTTATGATGATAGATGCACTTATGATGGATGGATGCACTTTTATGATGATAGATGCACTTATGATGGACGGATGCACTTTTATGATGGACGGATGCACGTTTATGATGGATGGATGCACTTTTATGATGATAGATGCACTTATGATGGACGGATGCACTTTTATGATGGATGGATGGATGCACTTTTATGATGGACGGATGCACTTTTATGATGGACGGATGCACTTTTATGATGGACGGATGCACTTTTATGATGATAGATGCACTTATGATGGATAGATGCACTTTTATGATGGACGGATGCACTTTTATGATGGACGGATGCACTTTTATGATGGACGGATGCACTTTTATGATGATAGATGCACTTATGATGGATAGATGCACTTATGATGGATAGATGCACTTATGATGGATAGATGCAGTTTTATGATGGACAGATGCACTTTTATGATGGACGAATGCACTTTTATGATGGACGAATGCACTTTTATGATGGACGAATGCACTTTTATGATGGACGGATGCACTTTTATGATGGACGGATGCACTTTTATGATGATAGATGCACTTTTATGATGGATGGATGCACTTTTATGATGATAGATGCACTTTTATGATGATGGATGCACTTTTATGATGGATGGATGCACTTTTATGATGATAGATGCACTTTTATGATGATGGATGCACTTTTATGATGGATGGATGCACTTTTATGATGGACGGATGCACTTTTATGATGGACGGATGCACTTTTATGATAGATGCACTTTTATGATGGATGGATGCACTTTTATGATGGACGGATGCACTTTTATGATGATAGATGCACTTTTATGATGGATGGATGCACTTTTATGATGATAGATGCACTTTTATGATGATGGATGCACTTTTATGATGATGGATGCACTTTTATGATGGATGGATGCACTTTTATGATGGACGGATGCACTTTTATGATGATAGATGCACTTTTATGATGGATGGATAGATGCACTTTTATGATGGACAGATGCACTTTTATGATGGATGGATGCACTTTTATGATGGACAGATGCACTTTTATGATGGATGTATGCACTTTTATGATGATAGATGCACTTTTATAATGGATGGATGCACTTTTATGATGGATGGATGCACTTTTATGATGGATAGATGCACTTTTATGATGATAGATGCACTTTTATGATGGATAGATGCACTTTTATGATGATAGATGCACTTTTATGATGATAGATGCACTTTTATGATGGATAGATGCACTTTTATGGACTTCAAAACAGAACCAGCCATTCACTCCCATTATAAAGCTTGGGAGAGCCAGGACTGTTTTAATATAACTCTGATTGTGTTCGTCTGAATGAAGAATGTCATACACACCTAGGATGACTCGAGCGTGAGTAAATCTAATTAAAATTTTTGTGTGAACTATCCTTTAAATGTAAAGTGTTACCAATAACACCATTACAAAATGACTAAGAATTAAACAGAAATTAAAATATATAAAACAAAAGCCTAGTCAAAATATGAACTCTAATAGTATATGAATAATCGTAGTTTAGGCGCCGTGCCGCGAGCGTCAGGGAGATGTTGTCTGGGATGCTCCTGTATGGATGTGTTGTGTGCAATTATAACGAGACCGAAGAGAGAAGTGTTTGAATGAGCTGAGATCAGCAGCATCTCCGGCGACACAGACTCAGTGTCGGTGTCAGTCGTCTTCACGGCGCACTTCTACAGCGAGGAGAGCATGAAACATAGAGCATGCTTTAGAGCGGAGCTGAAGAACGAGACGGCAAACAGCAGGAGCTCAGAAAAACTGCACTGCACTGCAAAAGAATGCAATTATGTCTTGATCTCACTTCTCAAACGACACATCACGGAGCAATTATCCACACAATCACTGCACAGGACAGCAGATCACATGACGATGATGATGACGACAGCGCGGTGATGTGATTGGCTCACAACAAACATCATTCAAGCTGTCAGGCTTTTTCCACAGATATGGAGGCTTTATGATTAAAAATAATAATACATTTTTTATAATAAATATGTAATGTAATAAAAAAATAAATAATGCAACAACAATAATGAAAAATTCTACCTTGAACTTTACTTTAAGTATTATAGAGGATGAAAAATGTAAAAATTAAATTAAAAAAGATAATAGTAAATGTAAAAAAATTTATTAATTAATAATACTACGAAACTAAAATTTTCTCTACCTCAAATTTTACTTTAAAGCACTATGAAGGAATTTAAACATCTGATAATAATAATAATACAAAAATTATAATAAATATATAAAATAAGACAAATATATTAATAATAAAAATACAAACAGTAAAAAACTATAATAAAATATAAAAATAATAATTTATCAATAATAACAAACAATAAAATTATAATAATAAATTAAAATACAATAATATTAAAATTAAAATAATTATAAAATAATTCCTTGAACTTTAAAGCACTCTAAAGGAAGCAAAAAAATATGATAATGATTAATAATAATAATAAAAATAACAATAAATATATAAAATAAGATATAAAATAAATAAAAACACAACAGTAAAAACAACAACAACAACAATAATAATAATAATAATAATAATAATAATAAACAACATTTAAAAATATTTCCTAATTGAAAGAAACCAAATCGGTTTAAGCACGATGTTAATTCATAATAAATAACATTAAAATTAAAATAATTTGAAAAAAAAAAATTCTACCTTGAACTTTAAAGCACTGTAGAGGAAGTTAAAAAAATCTGATGATATTTATAATAATAATAATAATAATAATAATAATAATAATAATACAAAAGATTACACATACACATACAAAAAAGTAGCAACAGTGAAGTGACTGAAGTCATATTTTGGCAGAAATGTAGTAATTGACAGCAAACGAGTTTTGAGTTTGTAGTAATTATGATCTGTAAATATGAATCCTACATCATGATCTTACACTGCTGTGGTCACGGCCTCGTGTTATTACTAATGCCACAGTTAAAGCGGACACATACACTCACACGGGCCGTGCAGAAGGTGCCGCTGCTCATCATCATTCTAGCACAGTCACAGTCTGATGAATAAGTTAGTTTGGCTTCTCACAGAAACTCCAGATGTTTAAATGATCAATAATAATCTTATGTAAATGCAGTAAATGTTAATGACATAACCGCGAGTGCAGTAGATGAGCGTGTGCATGCAGAAGATGAGAGAAAGGAAGGCAGATAAAACACTTTTGTGAGGTGTGAATTCACTGAGCTTCAGCCGTCCAGAACACGCCAGCACAGCTAATGCTTTTCAGTCGGATCATAACTCTAGAAAATGGAGGGAATTTTCCTTCAAGGGCAAAGGAGGACGTTTCATTCTTCATCTGTGGCACAGTAAAGTCTCCAGCTGACAGTGGGTTTATCACGGCGAGACGCTGTCGAGTTTGTGTGCTCGTGCTCAGGTGTTAAACCAGACTCAATCCAGATCAGAACACTGACCACACGACACGATTAAGGCATCGATCCCAACTACTGTCCACATCCCAACCCATCACTCATTCTACACAGAACTCCAGGGGTCTCGACTTCATTTTAACGGATGCTTAATGCAAAAATAACATTTAAAAAATTATTAAACATAAAAAAATTATAAATAAAAGTGTTTTTACCCCCCAAAAAAGACAAATGTAGAGCCGTCACTAGCAGTGTAAACTGCCATGGCCCGCAGCAGATGTGGGTTAATGTGCGTGTGGACGGTGGGAAAGCTGCTGCTGAGTGGATACAGGCATTAGACTGACAAAATCAAGCAGAAATACGTGAGATTTGATCCCGCTGTGTGCAGCCGAGCAACAATAAAGACATCTCTCAGCAGGTCAGCTGACTTCAGTGAGCGCGAGTACGGCTGTAATAATGGGCTGAATGTTCCAGCGATGACACACTTCAGTCGAGACGCCTCAGTACGGTTAGACATCACTAAACCAACCCATCTCACTTCATCCAGAACGTCCAATACACATCTATAGGGCTTCTGAGACATTAAAAGGCACAATATGTAACATTTTTGGATTAAAATATTCAAAAACCAACGTTATACATTTTGTTGACTTGTGTATTTGCATTATCCTAATGTTTAAATCCAGGGAAATAAGCGATTTTAACCAGGACACGGCCCGTGCGTTGCCTATCAATGACATCATACCCGCGTTATCCTCGATTTCCATGGCAACACAAAGCCGCTTTAATATCTGATGTGTTTTATTAGACACTGTTTGGATCACTGATGGACAGAAACTAATGATTGTTCTCCAGCTCAACACAGTTAGTCTTATTGTTTAAATCTGGTGTTGTTGATTTACCGCACAGAGTGCCATGTTTTACCATGCCTAATATGATCTCGCTCACTGCAGTGTGAACAAGTGTCTCATAGCAGCGCCGAGCCAACGCACAGAGTAGCATTATAACATCACTTTAACACACTCACATGTGTGTGATATCACAACACACACACGAGTGGAAGAAGCGGAAGCGCTCATCTGACAGAATAAAAGCTCCGCCCAATCAGGAGTCAAGACACGCCTTTGTTCTGAATAAGAGACCTCTAGCGGTAAAAAATTACATATTGTGCCTTTAACTGTCCACTTTGTAAAAACATAATTGAATTGAATAAGCGATACTAAGTCATAAGAGACTGCATAAGAGTAAGAGTCTGTTTAATAAACAATGCCAGAAAGCTCTAAGAGAGTTACAGCCAAAATGTCAATGCAAGTCTATGTGATATTTGATTGTCAGCTGAAAATGTCAGATCAGTTTGATAAAGAAACATCAGAAAAGATGTTTTACCAACAGCTGAGTTACATTTTAACATGAAGGTATTATGCATGTTTGTACAATAACAATATTTTACACCATTTCTACTAGGGATGCACGATATAATCGGCCTGATAAGACAATTTGACCGATATATTAAAGGTGCACTATGTAACTTTTCCGTCCGCTAGAGGTTGCCTATTCAAAACAAAGGCGTAGTTTAGTGACGGCACGCTTGAGCGCAGGGACATGTGGTCTTCCCCTCACAGCCGGTGGGAAAGACTCGGGCAGAGATCCTGTTCATGGATGTGATTATTAACGTTACTGTAGCGTGAAGCGGAGCAGGACCGAGTGTTGTGGAGCTGAGCGAGGCCGCCGGAGCGATTGTTAATGAGATGAACGCGACACACGCCTCGCGAGCAGCGCGGGACTTTTATTATGCCACAGTCGCCGGTGCCATTCCCACTTTATCACGAGTATGAGGGAACGCAGCTCTGGTGATCATATTAGACACATCTGAGTGTGTGGAGAATGATGTGATGACGTTACTCTGTGCGTTCGCTCGCGGCTGCTGTGACACTCGTTCACACCGCAGGGAGAGTAAAGCGCTTCTGCAGAATAACACCGCAAACCGAACGCGGATGTGATGTCATCGACAGGCCACGCCCTCACACGTCCCGGTTCATTGGGGAAAATAGCAACTCTCACCATTTACAAACAGTTGGAAACATTTGGGATGTTGTAAGTACTCAACTGAACAAAATATATCACACTGGCCTAGTGGGGTTTAGATATTTTACTGAAGAAAAAGTTACATAGTGCACCTTTAAAGCTGATAATGTATTATGTCCTTCAGCTGAGACACTTCAGATGGGCACTGATCACCATGATGGATTTAAAATGCTTGAAATATGATTGAAATCAATTCAAAATAAATGATGCATCAATTATGCACCTTATAATGCATTGATCTATACTCACAATTATAATGCTTATCCATCATTGTTACACCTTTAAAAAAGCATAATGCATTAAAACACAGCTTTAACTTGAAAGGATATCATGCATTAGAACATGCATTGCAAGTATATGCATATTTATAATGCGTTTCACATAAAATCTTCACGTCAAGTGAAAATCTCACTGCATTAAAGGGCGGATGTGACAGGTAACGGACGGCGATGACCCTGTCAGAACAAAAGGACAGGCGCTGTCACTGAGGCATTAATAACTGGACAAAACCGGGGGGGGGTCGGTTTCATTCAGAGCCAAAAATATGCAATTTGATGATCTTTATAACAGCATAAAATGCATGTAAATATCAATATCTGACAATAATATGTCTTAGTAAGATTATATTTAATGCTTAGTTGAATGATCAAAGCTCTGTAGTTTTAAAACATATAATGCAATGCAAAATGATGATTGACAGATGAACAAATAATCCTTCCTCAAAAGCCTGATCATCATATTTTATGATTTTTTTATAATAAATGATGTCTGGATAATCAAGCAAACCTCAGTTGCTTCAGTCCAGCTGAAATATTACTAACAATATCAAAGTTATTCTTACGTTTACTAAGAAAACGTACTACGATAAAAATCAAGATTTCACAGCATAAACCACGAGCTGAAGGTGGACGTTTGTGTAATTATACTATAAGCATGTAGTAAATTGTGTGCAACAGGATTTTCAGCAATGTTTTGATCATTTGGAGGCATTTGAAATATGATACAGGGTTAATATTTCACGCAAATATCATGAGAAACCAATTCTATCTAATCAAGTTGTTTGTGATGAATACTTTATGCCAAGCATGACTTGTGAAAGAATATCAGAGCAGCCACAGCTTTTATTCTCTTACTGCAGATCTAGCAGAGGATCAATATGGGTTTATAATGAAGCCACAAAATACACTTTGCTTTTCATTAGTGTGGAATCTGCACCTGCCATTCATAACCATCTAACTCATCCCTCGCTCATTGCATCATTGTGTTTTGGATCATTTGGCAATGCTTTCAACTACCAGCACTCTCAGTGATCACTCAGATCAGGCATAACATTATGACCTAATATTGTGTCGGTCCCCCTTCTGCTGACCCATCGAGCCATGGACTCCACTAGACCCCTGAAAGTGTGCTGTGGTATCTGGCACCAAGATGTTAGCAGCAGATCCTTTAAGTCCTGTAAGGTGCGAGGTGGGGCCTCCATGGATCGGACTTGTTTGTTCAGCACATCCCACAAATGCTTGATTGGATTGAGATCTGGGGAATTTGGAGGCCAAGTCAACACCTCAAACTCGTTGTTGTGCTCCTCAAACCATTCCTGAAGCATTTGTGCTTTGTGTCAGGAGCATTATCCTGCTGGAAGAGCCACAGCCACCAGGGAATACCGTTTCCATGAAAGGGTGTACATGGTCTCAACAATGCTTAGGTAGGTGGTGCGTGTCAAAGTAACCTCCACATGGATGGCAGGACCCAAGGTTTCCCAGCAGAACATTGCCCAAAGCATCACACTGCCTCCCCCGCCTCGCCTTCTTCCCATAGTGCATCCTGGTGCCATGTGTTCCCCAGGTAAGCCACGCACACGCACCCGGCCATCCACGTGATGTAAAAGAACACGTCCAGGCCACCTTCTTCCATTGCTCCGTGGTCCAGTTCTGATGCTCACGTGCCACTGTTGGTGCTTTCGGCGGTGGACAGGGGTCAGCATGGGCACCCTGACTGGTCAGCGGCTATGCCGCCCCATACGCAACAAACTGAGATGCTCTGTGTATTCTGACACCTTTCTATCAGAACCAGCATTAACTTCTTGAGCAGTTTGAGCTCCAGTAGCTCGTCTGTTTGATCGGACCACACGGGCCAGCCTTCGCTCCCCACGTGCATCAATGAGCCTTGGCCGCCCATGACCCTGTGGCCGGTTCACCACTGTTCCTTCCTTGGAGCACTTTTGATAGATCCTGACCACTGCAGACCGGGAACGCCCCACAAGAGCTGCAGTTTTGGAGATGCTCTGACCCAGTCGTCTAGCCATCACAATCTGGCCCTTGTCAAACTCGCTCAAATCCTTACGCTTGCCCATTTTTCCTGCTTCTAACACATCAACTTTGAGGACAAAATGTTCACTTGCTGCCTAATATATCCCACCCACTAACAGGAGCCGTGATGAAGAGATCAGTGTTATTCACTTCACCTGGTCATAATGTTATGCCTGATTTGTGTACTTCGCCATGCATGTTTAAATGAATTCAGCTAATTTCCTCCCGACTTAGAAGCTGTTTTCTGAGAGAATCGCACTGCTGACGTGAGCGCCGGCATTATCAGAGGAGCCACAAAACACACAAGCGTCTCTCTGCACACAGAAGCAGCGCGTCGGTCCTCGGTAACGCAGCGTCAGCAGAGTCTGTCCTCTGACCTGTGATAGACATCACTTCACACTCCAGCGAGCGCCGCGCCGCTCCTGTGGGACTGATGTGTGTGTTTGACCGCTTCAACAGACGCCGAGCACCACAATAGACCAAGACAACAATGGCAGAGCATCTCAAAGAAACATCTTACCATAGGAAAACATCCTGCTACTATAGCAACTGCCAAACGCAGTTGTCCAATAACGTCAGAGTGGCTTTTTCATACAATACACATCAATAACACTGCCCTTGTTATACATTACATCTAGTTTCTATACTATAAATTATGCATACCTGTAATTGCATGCAACTAACCCAAAACCAGACCTACTCCTATAGTAAGCAAGTAGTTAATTAATATTACGCAGTACTTAAATATATAACTACAGTGTAACACGGATACCTTAAAATAGTGTAACCCACACATCTGCTCATTCTTTACTTTCCACGTTATAGATTAATAGTTAAATCATGGCATTATGCAATACAGATATTTATGCATTTAGAAGTAGGCCCGTCACAATTATTGATTAATCCTTGCCACCGTTGCCTCTGGCTTTTGGCTTGCTCAGTTGGGGACTCCTAAATCTCATCTATATTACCGATCTGCCCGCATTGACGCTATATGATACTGAAATGAGCTGGATAACATCACCCGTTTCACCAGAAGCGGCTGTACGAATCAAATTCTGTTGCATTATTTTCCTGTTAACACTGTGAAGCTGCTCTGAAACAACTGGACTTGATAAAAGCGCTATATAAATAAAGATGACTTGATATTGATTTGATAATCGATCTAATCACAATTATGCAGAATAACCGCAATAACTGTGCAGTTTATATTTCACATTTAAATAGCATTTTATATTTAAAAAAAAAATCACTGTTAGATAGTCAAAGTTCTTCCTTCGGGTTTAATCAAGATACATTTTATTTTATTATTTATTTTATTATTTAGGTTATTAAATTAAATGGTTTGGTTTAGTGTTTTTCGTTAAATTAAATTAAATTAAATTAAAATTATGGTTTGGTTTAGCATTTTTCATTTATATTATATTGTATTATTTTTCACAGCTCGTTAGGGTACGTTTACACAACAACGATGTAGTAAAAGCAGAAACGTTTTTCCTTTGTGTTTTTTGTGATTATCAAAACGGTCCGTTCACACGGATCCATGAAAACGACTAAAAACGCTGTATTCTGCTGTCAGGCCAGTAGGTGGCGATATCACTTTGTAAAGAAACACTACACGCCTGTATACTGAACACGTAACACACATGACGTCACGGTTTCCACGTTCGCGTTTTTGTAGTTCACATGGAGACGATAACAGCATCGTTATCAATAATTCGCACTTTGAAAAGTTTGCGTTTTCAGGCCCCCAAAACGCCGCGGTGTGTGAATAAACAGCCAGAGCGCATAGAAAGATCATTGATTTACCACTTTATCATGGGATGACTTGCACTACACTACTGAAGGAGGATCGTGTGCACTCGATGATGCTCTTCCTTCACTATCCATTAAAGAAAAAAGAATCCATTTTATTGCCATATGCAAACGTTAAAACCAATTTACAATCGTCTACAAAACTCATTTCAAGCATTGAAGCGACTGGCACTGCATGTCACTAGAATAAAAACACCTCGGGTTTATTTTAAGGTTATACGTTACTACATGTACTTACTATAATAACAGTAAATTATGCATAATTACAAGTAACTAACCCTAAACCAAACCCTAACCATAACTCCAAGTACATGTAGTTAATGAATATTACCCAGTTCTTGTTTGAGTAAGTACATCATTACTACATCACCTTAATGTTTGTGCATGTGGAGAGAAGAACAGCAACACAAACAACATCTGCAGCCGCACTGGAGCTCAATCAGCTCATATTTCTTCATCATGTTTCTATTAAAACATACAGGATACAGCACAAAACACTGATGCCCATCTCTGACCCGAGAGCACATGAACTCAGTGACGTCACCAAACTCACAGATGAAGACTTCTGCAGAAATCTCACGCAACGTTTCTTACATAACGCAGAGATGGGGAAGTTTGCTGTGCTGTTTGAGCCGTTTACAAACTGGGGTCCGGAAACTGGAAGCTGGAAATAAATAAATGACTGATATGATTCAAATAAATGTGTAAAAATTTGATTAAAATAAATACAAATACTGATTAATATAAATAAATAAATGTATTAAAAATAAACATTTAATTCATATTATATGAGTAAAATTAGATTTAAAAAAATACAAATATTGATTAAATAAATATTAATTAATTAATTAATTCAAAATAAACATTACATTTATGAGTAAAATTAAATTACAATAAAAATATTGATTAATATAAATAAATATTAATTAAGGAATGTATTAAATAAAGAAAGAGAAAGAATACATTTCACAGTAAATTACTGTAGTGAGCAGAAAATAACAATAATAAATCTTAATAGAAACTACTTTTAGGTTTATAATATTAAGTCAATGCATAAAGTTGGTGTTTATAAAAAGATAGCTGGCTTTTAAATTTGACTATGGGGTCCCTCGCGCGGGGATGCTCCACTGCATCTGAAAAGCCTGTAAGCACCTGCTTTAATGGGTCAACTTTGCGTGCATTACCTGCCAGCAGCTACTCATTATACTACATCACCATCCACAATAACCACTCAAAATCATTTTACAGTGTGGTAGTTACTCTGTCCAAGCACTGCAGCTTCTGGCAAACACTCGACATGTGACAGCACGTGCGCTTCACTCATCCACAGCAGGAATCAATCAGAACCGCACAAACCTTGACCGGGGAGCTGCGTGTGGCGACGGGCAGGTCCCGCACAGCTGTGCCCGGGGGCGACGCCGACACTCCGGCCGCGCATCCCACCAGCGCCGTCCTCCCTCCTCCGTTCCTCGGTCGCTGTTTAATCCCGTCCAGTAAGCGGACCAGCAAGATGTTGGCCGGCAGATCGTCGACCGCGCAGTCCACCAGGATGCGGCACTCCGGGCAGCGCAGCTCGTGTCTGGAGCTCACGATGTTCTCCAGGCAGCGGCGACAGAAGGTGTGCTGACAGGGCAGCACTTTGGCGCTCGTGTCCAGCCGCTCCAGACACACCGAGCACTCCAGCAGATCCAGCAGCGACGACTCGTCCATGTTTGCTTCCAGTGCGCAACGCTGTCGTTGACGCGGATCAACTTGGCCCGCATGTGGTCATATTAATGTACGGAGAACGGCTTGAGACATACCGACAGAGCGCTGGGAAGCGCGAGCGCGTCTGCTGCTGCTGCTCGCTGCTCGCTCTCTCTCTCTCTCTCTCTCTCTCTCTCTCTCTCTCTCTCTCTCACACACAGCTGTGAGGAATAGTGAGGTCATGCACGCACGCGCCATCAAGCGCGAGGTTCAAACGCGCGTCATCAGGACTGTTTACCTACAATATTGTCGAATGAACTTGATTTGCGTTTGTGCTCCAGATTCATCAAATCATGCTGCGCCTTTACTAAGTGATCATACGCAGCATTTTGCACCTGCTGGACCAAAAAAAGAAGAAGGAAAAAAAAAACAGCTGAAAAGAGCCATATGCAGAGATTTGGGCGCTTAGCAACGCCCTAACAACAACCTTAATGATGTCATAGTAATCGGCATTTCTTCAGAAAATGCCCAATTCTAGTTACTATTACATTTCCCAGCAAACCTTTGTGGTGTTACTTAAATTATTTATTGTTTAATTAGTAATTTGGTGAATAAATGACTTTGCAAACGGAATATAATGGAAATGCCTTAAAAACCGCATAGCAACGCCTTGGAAATGTGTTATTTGGCCCAAATTCACCATCACTGGATCATAACATCCAGTTATAAATGTTTTGGTCTCTCTACTTAAAAAAAAAAAAAAACAACAACTCATATTAAAGGAGGGCAATATGATTTGTGCACTTAGCAACACCCTAACAACCACTCATAGCAACATTGCAACACCATAACGATGCCATAGTAATCAGCATTTCTTCAGAAAATGCCCAAATCTAGTTAGAATTATATTTCCCAGCAAAACTTTGTAGCATTACTTAAATTATTTAATGTTTAATGAGTAACTTAAGGATTTTGCAAACGGAATATAATGGAAATGCCTTAACAACCGCACAGCAACACCTTGGAAATGTGCTATTTGGCCCACATGCACCATCATGTCGGTGGGTTTTGCAGGAAATCATAACATCCAGTTATAAATGTTTAGGTGACCCTCTGCTTTAAAAAATCACATTGAAGGAGGGACGCGAGAGCCATATCGAGAGATTTGTGCACTTAGCAACGCCCTAACAACCATTCATAGCACATTGCAACACCCTAACAACGACATAGTAATCGGCATTTCTTCAACAAATGCCCAAATCTAGCTAGTATTATATTTCCCAGCAAAACTTTGTAGCATTACTTAAATTATTTAAAGTTTAATGATTTTGTGAACGAAATATAATGGAAACGACTGCATAGCAACGCCTCGGAAATGTGTTATTTGGCCCAAATCCACCATCAGGTTGTTTTGATGTTCCTGAACTGTACCAAATCACATTGTAGGCGGGACACGAGAGCCATATTGAGAGATTTAGGCACTTAGCAACGCCCTAACAACCACTCATAACAAGGTTGCTGCCGCATGGCAACACCCTAACGACGGCATAACAATCAGAAATGCCCAAATCTAGTTAGAATTATATTTCCCAGCAAAACTTTGTGGTATTACTTAAATTATTTAATGTTTAATGAGCAATTTAATGACTCTGCAAACAGAATATAATAGAAATGATTTATAACAACCGCATAGCAACGCCATGGAAATGTGTTAGTTATTTGTGTTTTATGTTTTTGGTTTTGTTTTGCAAGTCCCATTCTCATATTATTCAGGAAATCATAACACCCAGTTATAAGCGTTATAAGCGACAGTTAACTTATAAACTTTAAACACCAATAAATCATAAAACGTTTGCATATCTGTATTCTGTTGTAAAGATTTGTGCACTGTATTATTGTTTTAAAACACAAAATTCTTCATGTGCATTTTAATCAAAAACGTCATAGTCTTTTTAATATTCATAAAAAAATGTACTGCAATCTTGAAACGATCAGCCTTTATTGTAAAGAAAAAATGTTTTTAATTTGTGTCTAATATAATAGTGCTTATAAACTTAAGCACCAGAATTAGACTAAAATGAATAAAATATTTCTCTAACACTATTAAGCTAAATTTAAACTGTCAACATAGCAATACATTTAATTCTTTTAAATAATGCACAGTGAAGTTCAACAACAGGTGTCAAAATGCTTACAGCTTTATATTAGGCGCAAATAACATGCTAAACAGACCGGTGTCACAGGTTAGCAGTAAAGCATGACGGATTGTATGTACCCTGCTGTGACCATGAAGAGTCTACTATAGTTCAGGGCTGTTATTCTTTCAGCTTTTTCATTTGTTTCTTTCCTGTTACTGAAGCGCCACCTGCTGGTTATAGTTCATAACTCAACTCAGTTATTCGTGCAGCGCTATAAATGAGATTTAAACTGTTTATAAACCTGAAAACGTGTAAAAACAATCATTTATTTAATGTTGCATGCATGATTTTAAATGGATAACTGGCGCCATCTGTTGAACTTTTACGGTAATTACACTACATTAGGAATCAAACAACAGGAGTGTTAAGGGGGAAAGAAAGTTACACCATGTTAGAAATAAAGGTTCCTCAATGAAGAACCTCTAACATCCATAGAACCACAAAAGGTTTTTATAGTAGGGAAAAAAAGTTCTTTAGATGTTTAAAATGTTCTTCACACTAAGAAAAAAACTAATCACTGAAAGGTTCCAAAAATGATTCTTCAGTTGTATTACTGCAAAAGAACCCATTGTGGAACCTTTATTTTAAAGAGTGCAGTTGTGTTAAAACACTAGTTATCATCTAAGTAAGTTGCTTGAGAATGTTCTCTTTGTGTGTGTGAACAGATCTGAAAGTAAATACAGCACACCCATAGAGTCTGAGGAGGTGTTGTGCGTGTCCAGTCCTGCCCATTTTCACACACTGTGCGTTTGCTGCCAGAGAGTCACTCTGGGAAATGTTGCACACGCAAGGCCTGTGAAGAGAAGGAGATGTCACTTCCTCTCTCATTCTGACCACCCAAGAAGAACAGAAAGCTACTGAAGGTTTGTGCATCAAAGAAAACCTCACCTGACTGGCCTTTCTCTCTGCCCATCCCATCCAGACTCGCTCCACACCCTCGATCTGATCCTCCGTAAACAGCCTGTACTGTTTACCGCTCGACATTTGCAATCAGTCACGTTTGTTATGTTTAAGGGTTGGATTGCATTCAGCTTGCTTAGCTGGAGTTTGAAAGACATCACATTATCAGTTTGACAAGTTTGCAACATTGAATTGATTGTGTCCTGTGTAGAGATTCATTGAATTTTAATTCAACATAATTGAACATAATTGAAGTTTGCAACACTAAATTAAACTGAATTGAGCTGAATAAAGATTGAATTGAACTGAATTGAGCTGAATAAAGATTGAATTGAACTGAATTGAGCTGAATAAAGATTGAGTTGAACTGAATTGAATTGAGGAGAATTTAGTTGAATAAAGATTGAATTGAACTGAACTGAGCTGAATAAAGATTGAATTGAACTGAATTGAGCTGAATAAAGATTGAATTGAACTGAACTGAGCTGAATAAAGATTGAATTGAACTGAATTGAGCTGAATAAAGATTGAATTGAACTGAACTGAGCTGAATAAAGATTGAATTGAACTGAACTGAGCTGAATAAAGATTGAATTAAACTGAATTGAGCTGAATAAAGATTGAATTGAACTGAATTGAGCTGAATAAAGATTGAATTGAACTGAACTGAGCTGAATAAAGATTGAATTGAACTGAACTGAGTTGAATAAAGATTGAATTGAACTGAACTGAGCTGAATAAAGATTGAATTGAA
Organism: Paracanthobrama guichenoti; assembly: GCA_018749465.1. Taxonomy (NCBI): domain Eukaryota; kingdom Metazoa; phylum Chordata; class Actinopteri; order Cypriniformes; family Gobionidae; genus Paracanthobrama; species Paracanthobrama guichenoti. Next base: position 4,673,023 of record CM031951.1, on the reverse strand, counting down.
CTGAATTGAGCTGAATAAAAATTGAATTGAACTGAATTGAGCTGAATAAAGATTGAATTGAACTGAACTGAGCTGAATAAAGATTGAATTGAACTGAACTGAGCTGAATAAAGATTGAATTGAACTGAATTGAGTTGAATAAAGATTGAATTGAACTGAACTGAGCTGAATAAAGATTGAATTAAACTGAATTGAGCTGAATAAAGATTGAATTAAACTGAACTGAGCTGAATAAAGATTGAATTGAACTGAACTGAGCTGAATAAAGATTGAATTGAACTGAATTGAGTTGAATAAAGATTGAATTGAACTGAACTGAGCTGAATAAAGATTGAATTAAACTGAATTGAGCTGAATAAAGATTGAATTGAACTGAATTGAGCTGAATAAAGATTGAATTAAACTGAATTGAGCTGAATAAAGATTTGAACTGAATTGAGTTGAATAAAGATTGAATTGAACTGAATTGAATTGAGGTGAATAAAGATTGAATTGAACTGAATTGAGCTGAATAAAGATTGAATTGAACTGAATTGAGTTGAATAAAGATTGAATTGAACTGAACTGAGCTGAATAAAGATTGAATTGAACTGAATTGAGCTGAATAAAGATTGAATTGAACTGAATTGAGTTGAATAAAGATTGAATTGAACTGAATTGAGCTGAATAAAGATTGAATTGAACTGAACTGAGCTGAATAAAGATTGAATTGAACTGAACTGAGCTGAATAAAGATTGAATTAAACTGAATTGAGCTGAATAAAGATTGAATTGAACTGAATTGAGCTGAATAAAGATTGAATTAAACTGAATTGAGCTGAATAAAGATTGAATTAAACTTAATTGAGCTGAATAAAGATTGAATTGAACTGAATTGAGTTGAATAAAGATTGAATTGAACTGAATTGAATTGAGGTGAATAAAGATTGAATAAAGATTGAGTTGAACTGAACTGAGCTGAATAAAGATTGAATTGAACTGAATTTAGTTGAGGAGAATTGAGCTGAATAAAGATTGAATTGAACTGAATTGAGCTGAATAAAGATTGAGTTGAACTGAATTGAATTGAGGAGAATTTAGTTGAATAAAGATTGAATTGAACTGAACTGAGCTGAATAAAGATTGAGTTGAACTGAACTGAGCTGAATAAAGATTGAATTGAACTGAATTGAGCTGAATAAAGATTGAATTGAACTGAATTGAGCTGAATAAAGATTGAGTTGAACTGAACTGAGCTGAATAAAGATTGAATTGAACTGAATTGAGCTGAATAAAGATTGAATTGAACTGAATTGAGCTGAATAAAGATTGAGTTGAACTGAATTGAATTGAGGAGAATTTAGTTGAATAAAGATTGAATTGAACTGAACTGAGCTGAATAAAGATTGAGTTGAACTGAACTGAGCTGAATAAAGATTGAATTGAACTGAATTGAGTTGAATAAAGATTGAGTTGAACTGAATTGAGCTGAATAAAGATTGAATTAAACTGAACTGAGCTGAATAAAGATTGAGTTGAACTGAACTGAGCTGAATAAAGATTGAATTGAACTGAATTGAGTTGAATAAAGATTGAGTTGAACTGAACTGAGCTGAATAAAGATTGAGTTGAACTGAACTGAGCTGAATAATGACATTATTGTGTTCTGTATGGAGATTAATTGAATTTGCTTCATGATTGATGAAGTTTGCAACATTGAATTGAATTGAATAATTGTCTTTTTGAGTTGAATCTGAATTTGTCTCATATCTGATGAAGTTTGCATCTGTTATTTTTCTGTGAAGATGCTTTGAAATAGTCTGTATTGTAAAAAGTGTTATAGAAACACAACTTGCTTGACTTGTTTTTCCCTTTCTATGCAAAAAGAACATTTATTACATACAGACACAGACAGCCTACATTATTTCAAGTGGATCTGTTTCATGTCTCACATCCATGTAAATAGCAAAGACAAACTTTAGTCTTCATATCGAGTATTGAGCCATCGTTTCAGACCCTTGAAGCGCTTCAGAGTCCTGTGTTTGTGTCATGCGCGTCCTTCAGACTGTAGAAGTAGGTTAGCTGATGCTGCAATTTCCATGGCAACCATTCTTTGCACCCCTGCTGTGAAGCGGTTACCGAGTGACAGTCGCCAAGACATTACCGCATCATCTGTTTCATATGATGTTCATCTTTTGAGCTACAAAACTGTCATGATGCATGAATGTGTCATTTAAGCAGATTCTCATATGATCTGCTAAACACTCTCATTTGGTTATAAATGAATACTTGTGGTGGATATTATCGTTTTTTCATTCTTCATTTAATCCAAAGTGGATAACTGCAGACAGCAAAATAAATTTCAAAGCACTTTTTTTTTTCATGCACATGAATGAAGGGGAAGAAGTGGTCACTTCCTCACCCCGGGGAAAGTACATGCTTCTGTCACACCTGTTTCAGGAAGATCCTATCAATGGATAAACAAGTCGATAAATTATCCTGCCATCTATGGGTCTGTAAACAAATTCCTGCATGGAATACTTGGTAGAACATCATACACTTCTTGCACATCAATATCAAAATAATTACACAGTTCTTTTATGTTCTAATCAGAGTCAGGGAAACAGAAATGAATTTGCAGTTTGATCTCACTTTGATGATTTGATCTTTCCTTTCTACTAAATATATATATATATATATATATACAAACCCGATTCCAAAATAGTTGTGACACTGTACAAATCTTGAATAAAAGCAGAATGCAATGATGTGGAAGTTTCAAATTTCAATATTTTATTCAGAACACAACATAGATGACATATCAAATGTTTAAACTGAGAAAATGTATCATTTTAAGGGAAAATAAGTTGATTTTAAATTTCATGGCATCAACACATCTCAAAAAAGTTGGGACAAGGCCATGTTTCCCACTGTGTGGCATCCCCTCTTCTTTTTCTAACAGTCTGCAAACGTCTGGGGACTGAGGAGACAAGCTGCTCAAGTTTAGGAATAGGAATGTTGTCCCATTCTTGTCTAATACAGGCTTCTAGTTGCTCAACTGTCTCAGGTCTTCTTTGTGGCATCTTCCTCTTTATGATGCTAAAATGTTTTCTATGGTGAAAGATCTGGACTGCAGGCTGGCCATTTCAGTCCCGGATCCTTCTTTCTACGCAGCCATGATGTTGTAATTGATACAGTATGTGGTCTGGCATTGTCATGTTGGAAAATGCAAGGTCTTCCCTGAAAAGAGACGACGTCTGGATGGGAGCACATGTTGTTCTAGAACTTGGATATCCCTTTCAGCATTGATGGTGCCTTTCCAGATGTGTAAGCTGCCCATGCCACACGCACTCATGAACCCCATCCCATCAGAGATGCAGGCTTCTGAACTGAGCGCTGACAACAACTTGGGTTGTCCTTGTCCTCTTTAGTCCGGATGACATGGCGTCCCAGTTTTCCAAAAAGAACTTCAAATGTTGATTGGTCTGACCACAGAACAGTTTTCCACTTTGCCACAGTCCATTTTAAATGAGCCTTGGCCCAGAGAAAACGCCTGCGCTTCTGGATCATGTTTAGATATGGCTTCTTTTTTGACCTGTAGAGTTTTAGCCGGCAGCGGTGAATGGCACGGTGGATTGTGTTCACCGACAATGTTTTCTGGAAGTATTCCTGAGCCCATGTTGTGATTTCCATTACAGTAGCATTCCTGTATGTGATGCAGTGCCGTCTAAGGGCCGGAGATCACGGGCATCAGTATGGTTTTCCGGCCTTGACCCATACGCACAGAGATTGTTCCAGATTCTCTGAATCTTTGGATGATATTATGCACTGTAGATGATGAGAACTTCAAACTCTTTGCAGGTTTCTCTGAGAAACTCCTTTCTGATATTGCTCCAGTATGTTTGGCCGCAGCATTGGGGAATTGGTGATCCTCTGCCCATCTTGACTTCTGAGAGACACTGCCACTCTGAGAGGCTCTTTTTATACCCAATCATGTTGCCAATTGACCTAATAAGTTGCAGATTGGTCCTCCAGCTGTTCCTTATATGCACATTTAACTTTTCCGGCCTCTTTTATTCACAATTTGTACAGTGTCCCAACTCCCAACCTTTGAAATCAGGTTTTTATATATATATATATATATATATTCTATTTACACCATATAAAGTACAGTTCTTTGCAATGTGTGTAAATAGTAATTACATGTAATTTATATTTTATTTTTACATATACATACTATTTGCATCTCTGTATTGTTGTACATTAACAGGATGCAATAATAACAGTGTAAATTATTATTTTTATTTAAATTATTAAATGGATGCAACCTTAATGGGACAATAAAAGCCCTCCCTACACCGACCCCTAACCCTACCCAATAAATGATTTATTATTATTAAACATTCGTTAGGCACTTTATTTCCACATTTAGAACATTCCACGTTTCTTTAAATCTTGTTTGGCACAACCAGGCATTGTTAGGCAGAGCAAGTGTGAAAAGCACTTGCCAACAAGGCACGCTATTTGCACTTGGTGTGAACAGACACTCCGTTAAAGGCATTTAACACAGTTAACGCAGCGTCTGTTTTTTCCATCATCCCTTGGCTAGCGTTACATTATATGATCACGCTCTTATCCATGCAAATGCTTTTAAACCATTCAAGTGTGAGAAGACACAAGAGAACGCGCTGAATGTGAATGTCCTGACACACAACGCACAGACAGCGCACCAGAATCGAGTTCTCTTTCACGCTTGAAGTGTGTATTCAAGTATTTTCATAAGAGCAGTCTTAAATGAACTTAAAGGGCCCTATTTTACTGATCTGAGCTTATGGTCTGAAGCTCACGGCGCAGGAGCTCTTAGGGCGTGTCCGTATCCACCTTTACTAGTTTAACGATGGGAAAAACAGTCGGTGTGCCCGGCGCATGCTCCAGAAGGGTTGTGCCTCGTCTCTTAATGAGTCATGGGTGTGTTTTGGGCGTAACGTGCAATAAACCAATCAGAGTCTCATCTCCCTTTCCCTTTAAAAGCCAGTTGTGCTCGCACCATGAGCGGATTCACTATTTACATGAGGAGAGCCTGAACGCTTCTCCAGAGAGGAATCCTCCTTAAAAATGTGTGTAATAAGCAGGGTGTCTGTGTGTTGTGCACCTCCTATAGGCTCATATTACTAACACACCCTTTAAATAACACACAGATACTGCGCTATTGACTTTAGAGCAGGTTTGTGTTGGTCAGTGGTCAGTGGTTTTCAGTTCCTCACAATAGCAACGCTCCAGCAATGCTCCTGAACACACCTGGTGTTCAGACCAGACGCCCATGGGTGAACAGATGCGCCAGTGCATTTGATATTTAAACACCGTGGAGCTGGACGTGAACATGAGAACTGCGTCACAAGCAGAACACACACGTGTCGCGCCTGGCGTCACATTGGGTGGATGATAGGGCCCAAAGAGCTGTGAGTAAATAAGATGCGTGTGACAGCGCCAGAATAAAAAGCCTAATAAATGTTGAACTTGTCTATCATTAATGTTTCACAGAGACATCAGCATCAGTGATTCCGGCCTTCATTCATAAAAATATGCAATTACAACAAATATTAAAATATACTGTCTTTAAGTTGTTTCTACATTAATTTTGGAGAGTAACTGTGAAATTAATACAATATAAAAATATTAAAAACGTTTTTAATCATCGTGATTAATTACAGACAAAAAAAGGGCAATTAATTAGTAATTTCTCTTTAATTGATTGACAGCACTAGGCCTAAATTAATGCATATTCGTGATGCATATTTGTCAGTTATGCATAAATGAAATTTCAGCTCTCATGGCATCATTAAGCATCTATTTAATTGTATTTAAATAATAATTTTCACAATTCACAATTAATTTAATTCAGTTATGAAAGTATGAACATTGCTCAAATATGTCCAGC